>JAQGAZ010000052.1:0-122303 GCA_034692225.1 Polydesmus complanatus
TGATGTAATAGTATAAGGCAAATAACTTCGTAAGCAATGTATCGAACAGCCGGAATAAACGTGAATTAATCAATCAAAAAATAAATATGGTAGTCGTGTTATTAGTGTTAAGTTACTTCATTCATCTAACAGCGTATGCAGCTGTGATCGTATTTCAAACTTCAAGAACTCCGCATTTAATTATAAAAAGGAGTGCGGGGGTGAGGGGGGGGGGGGGACAAGGAAAAGAGAAAGGAGGAAAAGGGGGGGGGAAGTGATAGATGAAATTTATTTCTACAAGAACGACAAAGCTTATTTCTTCCTCGCATCACCCGACGTCGAATCCAGCTTCGAACGCCTCCGACAACCGCGCGCTTCCAACTGTACATATTCATTAAGCGATTAATTTTCGCTCGACGCCATTACAAGAGATCGATATACCCATTTGACAATCGATTTACAGCATCGAATAAATTTCTCCCAAATAAAAAAACATGATTAGAAATTTTTTCTCCACCCCCCGCGCATAACATCTTAGAACGCATAGACAAAAAATAATAAGAAAGAAAAGAAGATTAATGCATAATACAAAATTTTTTTACAAAAATAAAACTTAAACTTTTGTTGGTACCTGGCAATGACACAACGCTAAAAAGTCAAAAAATAATGAAAGATTTAATTAAAAAAAAAAAATCAACCAAATATCAGACGCTAACAATATTTTGAGCGTTAGAAAAGATAATTAACATGTTCGCGAGACAAAATAAAAATTTTCCGCCATCGAATTTATCCGCCCGAGTTAAAAATGTGCCCGCACTGCCGAGCCGGATTAAAATAGATAGCGTATAATTATGACGCAGCATCACTCTTGTAATGCACTCCTGTGATCACTCATGTGCAGTCATTAGTTTCCTACGTCGAAAATAATAAAACCGCAAAACTAAGCTTCGGCACTAATAATAACGCCTTTCCAAAATTGCACAACGCAATATACGGAAATTATAAATCCCTAATAATTTCATATACCGTACTGTACTTAGTATAAAATTATTTTTTTAACTACCGGTAAGTAATTATTTAAAAAAAAAAATTTAATTAAGAAATACAAAAAACTGAAATGATAAAAGAAAAAATTTACATTTAACAATTTTATTTTTTTAAAAAAACTGTAATTATGCAAACCTATATGCTTTACCATTATATTTTTTATTACTCACTGTAGTTAGTAAGCACATCATCATCTACCCATGGAACGCGACGTTATTTACTCCTTATATTATCTTAAAAATTTAAAAACACAAAAAAAAAATTTATGGTTGTCTAAAAAAAGTCTAAAAACGGTCAAACTTATTTTTAGTAGCGAGTTATATTAATTTTGTATTTTTTTTTTTAAAATGTTACGTCATAAATGTGTCAGTTGAAATCGTTGAGCATCCTTTACACACTTTCATCGGAGCGTGTG
This sequence comes from Polydesmus complanatus, assembly GCA_034692225.1. Taxonomy (NCBI): domain Eukaryota; kingdom Metazoa; phylum Arthropoda; class Diplopoda; order Polydesmida; family Polydesmidae; genus Polydesmus; species Polydesmus complanatus. Next base: position 1,442 of record JAQGAZ010000052.1, read on the forward strand.
AAGATGCTGTGGCTAGGAGCTAAAGAAAAGAGTGGAGTGATGGCAATAAAAGTACGCCGAGTGAGAAATGTGAATAATAAATCAGATTGTAAAAAAGATGGAAAAAGCCGGAGCCGAGCTGAGCCCAGGCTGCAGCGAGTGAATCTGAATGCCAAAATAACAGCTCCGACTCATCAGTTCCAGACTGGCAGCGCGGCTCATTTCGTAGGTGCTTAAGTCATCAATTACACGCTGAACCTAATGATGACGAATGAAGTTGAAATCGAGCAGAATGACGAAACTGCCATATTTACAATGTTACGCGCGCGAGAGAGAGAGTGCAGTTGACATCGCGTGTGCTTTTTTCTCGGGGTCCCATCCCCCTCAGACGTAAACAAATCTCGCTATTTCTTCTGTGTGTGTGTGTGTGTTTTTTGTTTGATATACGAGTATATATATTTATTTATTCTCTTCAAAAACATTATTACCACACGCACGCAATCTTGGATCAAATGAGCAATGAAAAGTCTTCCACCGGCATTATGAAACTGACAGCTTGAACAAGAAACACGGTCATCTCTCGTTACTTGTTCGAAAAGCACGTGGAAGTCGTGTGCGCCTAACGAGCATGGTAAAAGAATCAAAAAAAAAAATAATAATAATAATAATAAAAAGCATCTACGGTAAAATACAAAACATCACTTGAAAAAAATGGAATGGAAGAAAGTTAATGAGCAAAATCACTTAAAGAAGTAAAAATCTTCAGAATAAATTGTACATATTAATGTACAGTGTAGGCAACGTTAAATGATTTTTGATTGAGGTGTCTAAATGTAAAAGTAAATGCAGTAGGGTACCCCATTATTGATTCCCAACTATAAAAACAAAAAAATTACCGTATAATGTGTACTTTATTTATTTTTTAGACCTGCCTTTGCGCCTAATGCGATTGTAATTAATCTTAACATTAAGAGTGTTTTACAAAAACAGTATAAGGTAATTTATTTTAAAACTAAATTAAATTATTTTATTAGACTTCAACTTTCGAGTTTTACATACCCGGTATACAGCGAGTACTGTACTACTGTAGTAAAACTGAAAGTTAAAAATACTGTACTAGAGAACCTTTTTTATTTATACACGATGTAGCTTCAAAAAAAAAAAAAAAAAAAAGCGAGCTATACTTTAACAAGCAAAGTAATAATAATTATTTTTTATTATTATTTTTATTGCCAGTGACAAGACTCAACTTTGCCAAATGTTATTGAAACTAAAACTATTTTAATCCATGCTACATAAAACAGCAAGTATTTTCTTTCTACTGATAATGAGCTGTACTGTACCATTTAAAAATTGACGAGTGACGCATGGAATAAATTCGATCCAAGTTATAATAATTGATGCAACATTATTACGAGCTCTTGCGTTACGGCCGAAGTAAGACACTGTATTTTGAACACAGTTCCAACTTTAAAATTTAAAGCACGGGCAGTTGAGTGGAAAAAAATGTGTTATAATAACGTGCGCGTAAATCAAAAAAAAATCAATCAATCAATGAATTTTAGCGTTTTGACGTACGGATGAGTAAAATACGGTACATTAGGAACAAAAAATAAACAGACTCGCTATTCATTACCAACATTGTTGTGAATAAAATAGTCAAGAACCATCACCGACACTGTTGGATGATGATAAAGGGAGCAACACTACATTCTTCACCTACACCAGAGTTAATCCTCCCTCCCCAACACTTCTTCCACATCTCCCACTTACCTAAGCCATTCCCACCAATCTATAATTCCTTCGATCGAAACGCCCTCGACACTATCGATAGATAGCGCAGGTATATACGGTATGCACGACGCTTATGCAACTCCGTTCATTGGACTAGAAATATTTGTAGCGCTCCTACGGCACAACCAACAGGGTAGTGTACAACTTTATCGAATTTTGAAAGAATAAAGAAAAGAAAAATAAAACATCAATTTTTAAAAGAAGAAAACGAAAGAAGAAAAAAAATTGACAACTTTTCTTTTCCTTTATCTCAAATTTCCACCTAGTGTGTTTTCTAAATCCGACGTTATTAGTTTTTGTCCTTCGCTAAATCCTTTTCATGTCTAGCAAACGTGCATTCAAAACTAGGCTCTTCTAAGTTTTCCGCCTCGTATCGAAGCGTCATTTTTCAGCTCCGTTCCTTACACCATCATCGAATATAGTACGTGGTTTTTATTACCGATGCCTTGCTACTTCTTTTCTCGTTCCTGCCTTCGTTTATCCGTTCCAACACTTTTTTGAAATAAAAGCGACGGAGAATTAGAGATACAGCACTACTCCCCGACACACTCGAAGAAGAAAAAGGTATCGAGCGAAATTATCAACTGGTTAAGCATTATTGATACTGACGTAGATATAATGCGGCAGTTTCGTGCCATTTATTTATCTCCGTCTTTTAAACGCGTATTCAAATATAATGATAAATAAAAAAACCCCCAACCCGCTTTGTTCACAAACGTAAATAAACGTCCGCCGATTTTAAATTAAGTTTAACCGTCCTTTTGTTTCTTCTTCCATCCGCTGCTAACATTAAATGTCCTTCAGCGATTATTATCTTTGCTATTTATCCAAAATCTAAAGTTAAATTTAGGCAGAGCGGGTTGAGTTACTTAAAACGATTCAAGATTTGAGAAGGAAGAGGGAACAGTATTGAATTTCTTAAAAAAAAAAATTGAATATAATTCTTTTAGTACCGGCGTTTCTTTCAAACGCAATAAGTAACTTTATCCCACGGCTGAATATTGGATGTATTGAATAAATAATTAATAAAACCCATCCCACGCGTTGGGCAAACTTCGTAAAAGATGTAGGCTATGTTTCTTGTTAAAAACAATTTCAAATATATTCCATCAGGTCGAAATTAATTAAATGAATAATTTTCCAAGTCAAACTCGAGATCCTCGCTCAAAATTGGCTAATAAATCAATAAAACGTCGAGCCTTATATTATTATAAAGAAAATTGCTCGTGAAAGTAACTTAGTGCAGATGGAAGCTATGTACTAACTAGGTGTAGGCTATACTTGAAGAGTGATGGCGTAATGTCACGTGATGTCTGGTTTCGTTTCATCCGCCGCGCGTGCACGTCGTGTGACACGTCTTTCATCTTTCTCTCTCTCCATCGACCCTATCAGAGTTATCGTCAATCAGATAGAAGATGACACTGATATTCTACCTCCTCGACATTAGCATCAACCATTACGCAGAAATCGAGCCCCGTCAATTATAACGACGCGCATGCGTGTTCAAAGGCGCCCAGAGACTTTTTTTTTTTACCATTTCGCTTTTTGGCTGTTGGTTCGTTCCGAGTCGAATTCGCTTAATAAAAACGTTCTTCTCGTCGACTTGGAAAATATTTCACGCCGTCAAAAACCTCAAACTCCCCTCCCCTCTCTCATTGGCCCCGGCTCTTGCTCTTAAAATCATTTCACGAATGAAATTTTTTGGAAATTTTCCAAATTTCATCGCATTACCATTCTTCACAACGTGTACCAAACGAAGTAATGATGGCTTAATTAATTACAAACATCGATCATATTTCCGCAAACATTACTCGCTCTCGATAAATTAACAAAAATGTTGACAATTTTCCATTAAAAATTGAACGGCTCATTAGAAGAAGCCGAACCAAGTCGCGTCGGAACCATGAAAATTTTTCGGTAATAATATCTTCCTACATTACTGTACTCTATTTATCGCCAAATCTATTATTTATCGTTCCAATGTTATTTACCATAAACCGGATCAAATCTAAGGCCTACATTTAATTTCTGTAAACTACAGTACTACCAAGTGTTAAATTTTAGTGGAAAAATAAAATCAATTAATGCTTGTTTTCCAAACAATTATTTACTAAATTGCATCTTGATTAACAAAAAGAGAGAGAGAAAAAAATATACCTTATATCAACGAAGAATTAAGCGATTCATTTACCTCATTAAAAAAAAATTTCGAAATAATAGCGTGTAATGATGCTAGATAAAAAAATAAATAAATTGGCGCTGTTTATAACGGTTAATTAATAAAATTTAAATTTAAAAAAACACCTAAAGAGTATTTCCCCTCGCGCACCGTACAAATAAAGGCACACACACACACACAAAGTGTCTTTAAACAACATAAACAGCTACTCGCCAATTAATTTTTAAGTGACATTGTGATTCTCTTTTGATTCTCCTCCTACATCCCATCCCCATCACTCTTGTTCCAGCGCGCGCGCACTTCATCAGTCTCTCCTCCGGAAGAAACAAGGCTAAGGTATCGTCGTCGTCGTCGAACTTGGAATAACGAACGTCGCCCACGATTTAATTACATTTTCCTCTCTCTCACTCTCTTTCTCTGTCTTTTACGTCTCATCTCTTATGTTTTTCTCCCATCATCGTCAACGTCGTTCTCCCCGCCTATTCGGTCCCCGAACATTCCACTGGGAGTTGCAACGTGTCAAACTTAAATAGATGGTGAATCCTCCACAATCGACGAAAGCAATACCGTACATTCATTCACCAATAATTTAGGTATTTTATTTAAAAAATAAAAAAAAAAAAATAAGTAGAAAAAAAAAATGAAAAAGATATAAAAGCGAAAGTTGAACGATTTCTACCGCATTTTAATGATTACCTGTCGTTCGAATCTGTTTACTGGCATCATGCTTGGCTAACACATTAACGCTCGCGTATTTAAAAGAACATTTTTCCTTTCAATCAATTTTTTCTTTTTTTTTTTTGCTTTCAAAAATTTCTACACTTTTAATTCTATCATTATCTGAAGCGTTGAGCGCAACAGCGGACTATTAAATATAGAACCTACTTCCAAAAAATAAATAATAAAAGTGTTGAGGATAAACCACCATTGCACTGAACGACCAATTTCTATTATGAGAAGGTAAATTGAACGATACATATAAATTCAATTAAAATTGGGTGGATACGGTGTTCTAATTTATCCACTTGTATTTTTTTTTTTTTTCCCCTTTCTGCAAAAGAATAAAAGAGCGATCCAGTTTCGTTACGTAGAAATACATGCAACTCGTTCACTCCGCCCATCCCCTCTGCTGGCTTTTACCACCGACACAATCCGTAAATAAAAAAATATATGGCGAGCTGAATTTGCATACAAAATCTGATTAATGACGTAAATTATGATTGTTGAAAAATGAGAAACACCCAAACTGAGTCGAAAGAGGGATTTCATATTCGGTCGCGCAGCAAAACAATACGTCATTTAATTGTTAAAATAAATAAATAAAAAAGATAAACTAAAATAAATAAAAAAAAACCTCTGATGAATTGATGTTTTCACTCTGTTTATAATAATATTAAAAAAAAATTAAGAAATCAAAAAAATGGTTATTATCTCCACGAAAATAAGCTAGGCATACCGTATAAACGAAAGTTTTTCGAAATTCAATAACTTATAACGTCGTAATCAACGCATTAATTAAAAAGAAAAAATCCTCAACAACATTAGCATTAACGGAAGTCAGGTTAAAAAAAATATTTTTCCAATCTTATCTTCTATTTCACAAAACAGTTTTTTTTTTTCTCCAATTTAATTTTGATTACCGTATCATCCAAAATTATGCCAAAATAAAATTATATAAATATGGTATTCATTTTTGAGAAATTAAAAATATGTTTCCTCTTTCGAAGATATTTAATTTTTTTTAAAAACACATATTTTTTATTTTTGTATCAATTACGCTGATAATTATTAATCGAAGAGTGAAAATAAAAAGTGTCGAAAGTACCAAAAGGCAAATTTCAAGAAAAACAGGTTTTAATTTGCTGAAAAAAATTAATTCAAAATGTGTTTTTTTAAAAACCTGTAAAATGGACACCTGGGCAATCATTTTAACTGCCATGTTGCGAGCAATTTATGCACACAAATGGCAATATTATTCCTTTTGACAGCTTAGACCACATAAGAGTACAACATTTTTAAAGAAAAATACAAAAATTTTCAAAAATGTAACATTCATCGCTTTTTGTTTCCACTAATCATTATTATTTCTGTAATCACAAATGTTTCAGAACAGAAAAATAATATCGAAAAAATTAATAAAACAAAATCTTCTCTGTACACACATTATTATATTTCTAATAATTTTTCACCCGTCAAACCTTTACGCGATTCATCACTATCCACGCAAAAGCATTACTTGCCCCATCATCCATTTTTAATTTCCTTATTTATCACTAAGGAAATTATATCTTTCATTTTCTCGTCAAAAGGGTTCGTAGACCGAGTTGAGGGAGAATGAGAGAGATGGATCAACGGCGAACCAATTTGTTACTAATATCAAATATTAACAATTTCACGCCTTGAATCGCGCGTACAGAAGAAAGAAAAAAAAAATCGGTAAATATTTAATAACGATTTTCTGCCACTAATTGATCTTTTTTTTTCTCCGCAATTTTCATTCGACAATTTTATAGAAATAAATTCATTAACCCATTCGTAACAAAAAAAATGTCGGCTTTCTCAAATCCACCAGCTTCTAATAAAGTTGAGCGTGTGCAGACATTTCCAATAATTACATTCCTTTCTTTCACTCTACTGACGCAGCGTCGAATCAAAATGATGACGTCATGTGAAGAGCTCGATCTCGTCCGCGCTAAATTGGCCCCATCTTCAAGATCAACAAACTCGTTGATCGGCGAGTGAAAGCAATTGCGGTTGGGTCCACTCACGGAGTTTTCCCCGCAGAATGCGCGCGCACATTTTTCGCGATCGAGTGACTAAGCACGTGCAGAATCAATGGAAAAATCACGCAGGAGGAAGAATAAGAGAAAAAATAAAAAGCCTACGTTTTGACGTGAAATTCGTTGACAATGCCGTCGTCACAACCATCGCATTCCACCAGCTCGAGCTTTGTTAGCTCAGAAAACGTCATCGGTTGAGTACATACACACAAATTTAATAAAAATGAAAAAGAAAAAAAAAATTAAGGATTAACAGCTCATTAACATAATAATGCCGTCAGAATGAGTGATGAGCGTGTTAATTGATTTCACCAAATTTCCGTTTTTCAAAGTACTGTACGACTAGTTTTGGGCATCTTGCACGTGATTGCACGGCCGAGAGAAAATAATAATAAAGACGGCTGCGTTTCCACTAATAGAGATTGTTAAAAAAACTCAAAAAAAAAAAAAAAACGCTTGACATTTTCCTATTAAATTACCTCCTTTGCACATTGATCCTCCGATAACGAACGCAATTTTCAAATTTAATATACTGTACCGCCTTCAAAAAATAATATCGTTTTTAATATTCTAAAAGTATCCAAATCTAAGAGAAACAAATTAATGCTTTTCTTAAATCAACCCAAAAGCATTAATCTTACAACTACTCAAAAGATTAAAAATTAAGAACGAATTTATCGATAATATTTATCACTAACTCAGAGCCGTATTTACATCTTGTAAGGCCCTAAGCGCAATTGGGAGGCCCAAGAAGTTGGCATTGAAAGGTGGGGGGGGACACAATTCGATAAAATTAATGGAAATTACTGTAATACCGTACGTACCGAACATTCGATGCGCAAAGTTTTTTTTAAAAAAAATGAAAGAAATTTTTAGAAGAATGAAAGAAATTTTTAGAAAAATGAAGGAAAAATTTAGAGAAATGAAGAAAATTTTTAGAATAACAAAGAAAATTTTTAGAAGAATGAAAGAAATTTTTAGAAAAACGAAGGAAAATTTTAGAAAAATGTAGAAAATTTTTTTAAAAAATTGACGAAATTTTTACCAAAAAAACAAACTAGAAGAAGTCTAAAATCTCGAAAAGACGAGCAACTTCTCTGTAGATCTAGTTACTACCGCCATTGAAAGTTTATGTAAAATCTTTTAAAAATTAGATTCTCAGAACCAACTTTCTAAAAAAGCTCTCAATTACACGGGTCTAAGTAGGTGCACCAAAGGATTTAAATTTAGAATATTTTATTGGCGCGAGTAACAAAACTGTAGTATTTAATATTTTAAGCATCACGTTTCTTAATAAACTCACGCCGGTACCATATCAGCCTATTACAAAGCAAAACGGTGAAACCAATCGAACATCAAGTACCGGTACAATAATTTTAAATACTCCTGAATGAACAAAATCTTAGCTCAAAGGGGTTGTGTTTCTAAACTGTAATCTGTAAAACCTTTTGTAAAAAAAATAAGAATCAGCTTAGACGATTTTCTTATTCTACTAATGCGTCATAAACCTTTCACATACTGCACTTCTAAATCTCAAGCCGTAATCCTTCACTCCTCCATCACCATCGATATTTCGTTAAAACGCGAGCATATACTTCCGCACCAAAAAATTCTTTTCTATAAAAGGTCCAGCCGGCCTTGAGATTGGCCACAAACTGTTAAATCGCCATTACCGTTCAACGGTCAACTCTGGTGAAACATCGACAGATTTGTGCGGAGATAGGAAATGAGATAAAATCCCAGCAAGACAAAAACAACTGGAGCGGGGAGCACTTGACAACATTGGCGATCCTTACTCTCCACTTACCATCGCCACCACCACCACCGAGTAATGACGATAACAGCAGTTAATCAAGTACGAGTCATCACTCGCCAATCGATCGCCATCGACTTCAATCTTGAAACCCCCTACTGGATTTCCATCTTCCATTCTATTCTGACATCCCGCCCGCCATTTAAACCCCCGCCAGACAATGAATACAAGCTGAAATAAAATTAGTCGCCAGGGTAAAATTGACAAGACAAATTATTATTATTACTGCACAAATTGCACTTGAGAAACTTTTGTCCGTTTCAATATCCAACTTTTATTACACTTCATTACTCAATTAAATAAAATTAAAAATCCTGCTGTCTAATATCATCTCGGTATTTTTTTTTTGATTCCATCCTCCACCATTCTAATTCTAATTTGAAAAAAAAAAATTTTTTTAAATTTATCTATATTAAGACCAGTGTGGTAGATAAAAATATGTCTCAAAACCAAAAAATTCGATTGGTCAAAAAAAAAAGTCTCTTCCTCCATCCCCTCTACCCATCAAATTCGTCTGCACATTTTAAGTACGCTATTATGTAATCAACGAGTGGTAAAAAAAAAAGCATTAGCTTGCTTATGCCAGTGAGATTTGATTGAGGCGGAATGAAAGAAAGAAAGAAAGAAAAAAAAGGTTATCCGTAATTGGAACCCCAACTTTCTTCCCCCTTTCGTTTTCTCCAGACCTCGTCTCGCCTCGCCCCAGTCTCCTCATTCATATTCTCCGGTACTAAAACTCCTACACGTAACGCTAACCGCCGAATATAAGTAAACTTTGTGGGATGTAAGCTGAATCTAAATGAGAGCGGAAATACCAAACCATTACATGGCGGGTATACATAATATGCACGTTGAGTATGCAGCAGCGCCGGTCTTCCACCCACCCATTCTCTCTCTCTCCACCGGTCATATCCTCAATTCCAACTAAACGATTTTTAGAAGCGAGCTTTAATCTCTCGCTCTTTCAATTTCCAACGTTATAATATTATGTGACTCTACAGATCGACGCAGCCTACTATTATGCGTCATTTTTTATGCGGCTTAGTAATAATATTTAAGAAAGCCAAATACATGTATTGTAACTTGGCCAAATTGCACGATAAAGCCGAATTAATCTCTTCCTAATAACCAACAAATTCTTGACATTACATTTGTAGGCTACATGCGGTAGTAAAATACTGCTTGTCAATAGATGAAAAACACAGGCTACCGTTTTAATATAAATTAAAGTTTAGCCGAAATCTTTCACGTTCGCCGATACAGAATTAACAAACCTTAAAAGTCGAACTTCCGATCAATAGTTGCTAAGCAATTAAAATATTTACAATTAGAAATAATACTTCCCATTTTTTTTTTCTAAATGACATTCCATTAATCATAATTTCAAAAATAAAAATCTCGAATATCGTTCGCCATAAATTATAAATTAAAATAATTTCAATCATTTTAAAAGTCTTTCTGTTAAATTGACATAAATTAGACCACAAATTTGATAGTTCCCCCTCCATATTATTTAACAAAAAATTAAAATTACACCAATAATAATTTATTATTGAGACTTAGGGAAGTTTAAATCAACTTTTATTAATCTATTAAATATAACCATTAAAATGCTGTTGACAAGCTAGCTAGCAATAAACCCCACGATCATAATATCATTTTCCCCCAATTGGACTCAAACCGAAACCAGACCGACTAATTATTTTTTACGACTTCCACTTACGAGCTTTTAATGTGCAAATAATTACACACACGGATGTACGAGTTAAACGATTCTTCAACATTAATTTTTTTCAATATTATAAAACCACTAAAAATAATTTCTTCAATAACTTTCAAAATTGACTGGATGAATTAAGCATTTTAATGGAGATCGTGGGCATGTTTATTTTCTTGCCTTAACTGCTCTTCGTGTGATATTTTAATATTATTTTGACGTCACTTTTTAGTCAAGAAATGATCTGTCTAAAAGGCAGTGTTTACAGATATTTTGTTAAATAAGTCGTCAATGCTGCGCAACAATTGACTAATTAAACCGCACCATCAGCTGGCTCCTTAATAAATAATCTTTTTTAACAACCTCTAATTAATGTTTCAGTCGCTACACTCTTCGTATCTTCTTTAACTTGTTATTGTATTCATTAGATATTAGTTATGAAGTAGATGCGCGCCGGAGTTTACGGTTCACCTCTCAATCGCCAAAACTTATGTGATCACTCGCATTCGATTCGACAGTTATCAGACAAAGCGGCGGCGCCGGCTGCATGCTTCCTCAACTCAAATCGCGAGTGGACGACTTGAAGAAGATCGATTTTCGATTTGTTAAATAAAAAAAAAAATAAAAAAAAAAGATCGAAACAACGCGATCAAAAAATATCGAAGAAGTTAAGACGAATGATCGACCAACGCCGAAAGGGCTTAGGTTAGAATTTAGTTAATAAATGGCGAGACTTTCTACGAAAAACAAAAAAGAAAAGTAAGTCGCATTTTCATTGTAAAACTGGCTGGCTGCCTGCCCTATAGCCAAATTACTCAAAATCCAAACGATTTACCATGAAAAAACCAAACAAATGTTGCGCAACCGTTAAAAGCTATCAAATAATATAGATCGATATCCTTCCAAATGCCAGCACGGTACAGTACATTGCGGTACCACAATTTTACTATTAAACTTCAAATGTCAGTACATATTTTACGTTTCGCTTAATTTAAATGCCCATTCTATTTATTACGAACGAAGCCGAGAGTGCCGTGCTGTTAAATTGATCTCCAGCTGTTAAAATAATAATTTTTAAAATAATTCATTTAAATGTAAAACCATACAAATTGTGTACCGACTCTAATGAATCACCAAGCTCAAGAAGGAAAAAAAAAACCAATCGAAAATAAAAAGTAAAAAAAAAATATTGTAAAAAAGTTAAAATTATTGTCTTTGATATTCATCGTGAGACTTGGCAGTTAACATACAGAGCGCTGAATCTACGACAAAAAAAATCCTTCAACTAGAATAGACTCGAGCTTTCGGGCTGCAAAGATATCGAACCTTTAAAGTTCGATGAACGAGTCAAAGCGAGTTAATTAAAAACCTAATAAATTAACAAAAAACGAAAAAAAGTACAGACTCGAGTAAATAAGTCCCCCAAACTATTCTTCCCATTCGCCGTCGAAGAATGGCATCCGAAATCACACTCTTCAAAGCAGCTGCTACATTACATGCACATTACACGCGTGGCTCGCGCTTCACCGACTATTGGGCAATTATTTTGATGGTGAACGAGACTGATTGATGCGTTGTGCAAATCAAACAATACTTGCTATTTGAACTGGTGATTCAACAACATGCTCGGTCTCAGCTTTGTTTGAGTTGGACTCTTAGAAAGACACGCTATTGCCTTTTCATTCAGCTTTTACGCTTACGCAAATGTAAAAAAAAGCTTGTCAAATGTACTCGTATTTCAAACGCTTGAGAGTTTATTATAAATTTATTTTTTTTTTTTTTAAAATAATAAAACTCTTTGTTTATTTATATCGATGACTATATAACTAGGCCTATACTTATACTATTTCGAGTAAATGAATTCTTGGAAACATGACGAGAACAGGTTCTCGCAAATAACACGTAAAATTGTTTCATCCGCCTACAACGATACTTCGAGAAAAAGAGCGCGCGACCTTTGCTTTAGTTAGTTATCAGACGACATTGAAACACAAAAATTACATTTGCATTCATTTAGCCGACCTAATAAAACCCTCACCGCACTTAGATCTCTTATCATCTCGTCGCAATTCATCGCAATTCATCGCCCTCGCCCAAAACCGATTTCTAATACAGCGAACATTTCCGGTAAATTAATTACTCATTTCTTACTAGCCTTCCTCTCAACCAAACAAACAAAATTGGATTTCCATATTATGACGCTATTATATCGTAGAAAAAACTTTAATTACTTTTGCTTTTCGCAATAATTCATAATTGTTAAAATTAAAATGCAGCGCCTTAAAAAATTTTTTTTTGCTAGCTCTTAAAGTCTTGATATGGAAAAAACATTCGCTCGAATAAGATTGAAAATAAACTCCAAACTATGCCGGGCGTTCGGAAAAATTAAATTAGGCAAATCGGAACGTCGCAAAAATTAAATTCCGCAAATTATCCACTTGAACGGCTAAGAAAGTTTAATGCATAAATAGATGAAGCCACCCACAAAAACTCATCTTATTAATATGATTTGGAGAAGCCGAAACTCGCCCTTAACAAGCGCAAACTCCACCCCACCTTCTCGCTCTTTAATCTCTCGTCGTCTTCAACAAGTGCAACCACGTATGCAAATTTACCCCCAGCCTCGCTTCAGACTCGAACAGGTCAAATAAGGACAAACTGGTTCAAATGAACCCTCCACCACGCTCATATTCTAAGAAACCAAAGGCAATCGTAAATTACACACTCGACGCGGAGTTATCTTTGCCCCACCGGTAAAGGTGCGCGCATCTAACCAAACCCCATGCCTACACCTACCAATCCTTTTGTTTGCGATATCACAATTACGAGAGCATTGAACACTTGTTGGACAACTTTTTAACTGTATCCAACACACACACACGCACATTAACTCGCTAATATTTAACAGAAATATATTTTTTTTTATTTATCCAATTCTCCTTTACTTTTCTTACCAATCGTAATCCCGCAACAGCTGAGTGGATGTACATCAAGCGCGACAGTTTCTTAGAATCGAATTTTGGAGGAAGGGAGGGGAATGGATTTTCAAAACTAATAAAATCAAAAGAAAAAAAAAAAATAAAGGGGGCCTGTTGTGTCATGAGCCCACTCTGGCAGCGGTTTCACTCAAACTCTGCGAGGTGCACCACTACCCTTCGTTGTCACATAAGCTCCCACTCTCGATTAACACTAGACAAATAAAAGTGGTCACCCGTTGAGAAAAAAATTAAACGACACGGGCAATCATCCCTCGATTTACGCGGTTTTCACTGGTTCGCGATTGCAATGAACCCCACTGTAAACTGTTTAAAAAAAAAATAATCGTTTAATAATTTCAAACTTTAAATAACTGTACCTGCAATAAAAGCAGCAAATAAATAAATATTTAATACCTTATGAACCGTGTAAATCGAGGGGAATATCTGTAAAATTGCAAGAGCATCTCTTTCATTTCATTTCATCTTCTCCCGTACATTACTTGATGCTTTTTACAAAGAACTAGTTTCGTTGATGACCGCAGCTGACTGAATTCACATGAAGAAGAAGAAGAAAAAGTTATTCTTATTGTTCTTCTCCGTATTACAAGCGCTGACGGGCTTTTCCCCCAGTCTTTCAAAACTGCAGTAACATGTGCTGTTCACAACACCAAATAAAAAAAAAAAATCCATCTCCGTTAACTAAGAAAAAAGTGCGTCTACTCATTTTCTCTCTCGCCTAACGGAGCCTGAACGGGAGAGAGAAATGGAAAAGACGTTAAGTCGCTAAATTGACGAAAACATCATTTAAGTTAATCCGTCACACAGCGAAGTGGCTGCATTTACTTTGCAAATTACAGCTAAACAAACAGCTGAAAAATCTGACAATCGGTAAACAACTTAATTGTACCACGTGATTGCGGCATCAAAATTTTTTATAGCGTAGATGTGATATTTTCCCCGCAACTAATAGGGATAAAAAAAAAATTCTTTTTTCCCTATTTTTTTTTTTTTTCGTCTTCTTCTTCCTTCCTACCAGTGTTACGCTATTAGAATTCACGGTGTTCGTGTTACCATTTCCGTATATTCAATCCCCAGCTATCCCTTCTGTGCTTTTTACTCGCGCAATTTCTTTTCGGCTACCAAAAAAAAAAACTTTGAACCTCGCCGAGTTCGACTAAATATTTACGCTTCCACATTTATTTTTAATTTATTTTATTATACCCCGACACAATTTTAAGACTGTAACCGCGTGACGAATAATTTTTTTTTAACGTTCCGCCACTACTACGAGTACAAAAAAAAAAAAAAATTCACACCTCTCATTTCAATAATTATTTATAAGCGCTTCGTTGCCAAAGCTTTTGTAGTATAAATAAACTCGAGAATCGCTTATAGAAACACCGTGAATTACGTCACATTCGCTTCATATTTATCCAAATAATAAAAATTATTCTTTTTACTCAAAAAAAAATGAGGTCGAACATATCTGTTACCCTCTAAAAATATGAAATTTTTAACTTTGTTGTAAATTATTATTATTCTCGCGTGTGACGTGTGCGGAACGGTATACGCTAGTTAGGCGAGTAACACAACCGAGCTCCGTTGTTTGCGATGTGGCCATTCAAATCCAGCTGTGTTCTCTTCACACTTTTACTTGCAAATGTGAACAACAAACTCCCCCTAAACACAATACTTGCACTCGCTTTACCTTGGCTTTTTTTTTTTTTTAATAAATCACCAGCATAAGCGGACTCGCACTCACGTTCATTTTCTATCGCGCCAATGTTCCATTCACATATTATTCTTATCTAACACTCCGGCGAGAAAGAAATAAGGCGTAGTGGGCAGAGTTAGAGAGTAGGAAAAAAAAATAATAAATAATCGAGGTCACGCGAAAGCGGAAAAAAATTTTTTTTTTCATTTTGTAAACCAAAACATATGATGACGCCATCTTTCTCGCTTCTACCAAAAACACAAGTGGGGTGGCGGAATAATATAATAATAACAATAATATAAAGCTAAAAACAGCCAGGGAATGAGGCAAGCGATAATGATGATGACGAACGACCTCTTATTTTCTCCATCTCACAATGCCTACCTGTCCCCCGCTCTATCACGTGTGACACGTGACGAACACGCCTCCCCACTTACCTACACAAACAACTGTACAACAACAACAACAAAAAAAACTACCATCATTGTCATGGGATATCGTAACGTCACTACGGTTCGTGGATAGGAAATGAACCCAGGGAATAAAATTAATGCAAAAAAGACAAACGTTAGACCCCAAAAAATGTAATCTCCGAAATCAAATGAGTCAAGTTTCTTAACTTTTTATATAACCGTATCGTACATAAAAATAGCGTCAACATACAAACCGCGTATCGAATATTATCGATACTGTTTTTTTTTTTATTTTAAAAAAAATCAAAAATACATACAGGGGTATGTGCTTTGTACGTGCGTTTTCGCTCGAAAATAATGTTCTTCCGCCTCACATGGCGTTGTTGTTTATAGAAACAGGAGATTCACCCCCACCCTCTCTCTTGCTTATTGAAATAATATAAACAAATGAGCACAACCCAGATCTTTCATGAACTCGAACTTTTTTTTTTTTTTTACGATAAGAGAAGAAAAAAAAAAAAATCAGCAACGTTGAGTAACTTGACCACACTGTCATCTTCACCTTCGGTGTAAAAAAAATTTTTTTTTTCCGAAAACAAATTAAGTTGACGACGGATTTATTTACGCAGTAAAACCCCCTCCACTATTTTTGTGCATTTTATTTATTTATTTAAAAAAATAAAAAATCTTTTACATACGCTACACGTATAATAGTAGAGGTCTACTCTCCAACTTCCTTTCGGTTTATATTTAGAAATCACGCATTCATCTAGGGAACTAAATATGTGGCTTGAATATTAATCATCTCGGCTATGCACGTATGAAACCGAAAGAGAGCGGAGAAACTGGTACTTCTCCGACTCATCTTTCCTCAACTTTTCAGTCTTACAACTAACATTTTCAACAAAAAAAAATTGGTGTCGCACATTTCTGCGTTTATCATTTCCCAAATTATTAACCAGCGCAAAAGTTCCGGTCACGGACATAATATCGTCTTCTACAACGTCAATTGCTAGGTGAAGAACATTAAAATACGTCGATGTTTTAATTCAACTCGAGGAAAAGAAGAAAAATTGAATCATCCGCAATGAATACCGAAAATCGTATTAACTTTTATCTGCTTATATCATAAGGCTTTTTACGCGACTAACTAATTAACTTTTATTGAATAAATAAACATTATTCGCTCGCATCAATTAACGATGCACCTGTGTCAAATTAGATTTAACAACAACCGAAATAAAAGACACGACGTTTTATATGTAGGTAAACAAAAAGTAAACAATTAATGCAACGTACAAATTAAAACAAAACACTGCTATTAAAAGATATTTTTGAAAACGAGTGTCACTCTCGTTACAACGTTTGGAAAAATAAGCAGCTGAGTGGGTGGATCAATTATTCAAAGCCAACTTACAAATCCGACAACATTTTCATTTTCGTTAAAAGAGTGAAAGTTTTTTTTTAAAAAAAACGATATACAGTTACATTTAATGAATTATATAATTTATCACGTTTACTACCAAAAAAAAAAATTACGAGAAATGTCGATCTCAGTTTCAGGAAGAACACCGAAAGCAATTACAACTTAAGGCAGTTAATTTGTCATCAATTTACAATCGTCAATTATCTACCGTCACACCTCTTATTTACTCCCATTTTTTAAAGGAAAAAAAAAGAAGGAAAGAAAAAAAAAATGCACATAAATCAGCGTTAAACGAGGGATGGTTAGTAGCATCAATCGGCGGTTGAATCCGCTTCCGACGGATCGGTACAGATTAGTTTCATTTGAGAACGGAAAAAAAAAATTCCTACCAAAAAAAGGGATAAACGTAAAAAAAAAAATCATCAAGTGATGAAGAATCCCGAAAGAGAAGAGAAAAAAAAAAAACTTCCCCCTCCAAAATCAAGTGACACCGTTGATGGAATGAAATGAGAAGAGAAATGACGCTCCCTTAAACTTGGCTCAATTCGCCGTCCAATCCTTAACTTCTATTTCCGCATCCCCACTACTTAAGTGCACATTTGAATAGTGGAGTGTGAAGCTGGAATTTAGGATTTGAAAGAGAGAAGAGAAAAAAAAAAAAAAAGTTACCCTTCTTAAACGATAAGAGAAATAAAAAAAAAAAACACACCGAGAAGGCGCTAAAATTGGCTGAAACAGATTTCGGCTACTCTGAAAAATCCGAAGCGGCTATTTTTATCTCTCTCTCCGCCGAATCTACTCAAATGTTTTGCTCAACAAACTTTTTTTTTTCTTTCGTTTTTGTAATCTAGCATTTTCCAGGATGTTTGCAGAATGCGATAAGCAGCCCTTTCTGCGTTTTACTGGCGTTTGCACCACTTTCTCTTTCTCTACGCTAAGTAAAATCTAAAAAAACCCCCACCACCACCACATAGAGAGAGAGAGAAAAATTAAAAGAAAAAACTAAAAAGAGAATAAGAAGAAGAAAAAAAAAAACAACTCTGAAATGGAATGCAGATTCCGAGAATTCTCTCTCAATAATTTACGTAAGCCGTGTAAAGATGATTGAGATATAGTTGGAGATGACAAACTGGTGTTAGGTGGCTCCGGGAAGGTGTTGAAGAACGCATCAATCGTTCGGTAGGGAAAGATAAGCGTTCACGCCTGATACCGATCTCCATACTTCGAACAACATCTTGTACTTGTACGTGCGCGTACACACACGCTCATTACCACAACACGTGAGTCAAGTCTAAATTCACGCAGCTTGAGACTCCTTTCACACCACTATACCTCATCCCTATTTGGTTTTCGCCTTGTTACTTGTTTTTATTTATTTTTTTAAACCACTGACCGATTATCAAAAAGTATTGTTCCCGCACGGTTTTTCCATTTCGCCAAGCTGGAATCGTACCGGCGATTTATCAGTAGCGTATCGTTGACCTTTTGGATAGGCGGAAGAGTAAGGATATGGGAGCAGGGGTGGGAAAAAGATAAAATGAGGAGGGGGATAAGGAAGGAGGGAGAGAGGAAACAAGTAGAGCAATGTTCAATAAAACAGCTATCAAAAGTAAGGATATTACATCTCTCTTTTTGTTCTCTCTAGCGTTGCCTAATATAAAACATAAAAATAAATTTGTCATTTAATAGCGCCATTACATCCCAATTTACCATATTGTAGTTGTATTGTAAAGTGCATCGATGCTCCCATAGATAGAAATGCAAAATCTAATTCCAGTTACTCGACCTTTTAAAAACTGTCCATTTGTAAGACGTGTGCGTTTATTATTTACGCAAGTGCATGGCGCTGAAGTAATCATGCGCTTACGTAATTTAGTATAGTTGACTTTTGATTTTTTTTAAAAAAATTTAATGCGGAACATTAAACAAATATTTAACTTGTAGTATAACCAGTAGTGTATTTAGGTTAACTCGAAAAATTCTCGTGGTAAACATTAGTCTACATCATGTATGTGGCTGCGCATTGACATAATTTGTGATGTCTGCTTTGAACACGATTTATTCAGCAAATCATATTAATTTTTCAATAATAATAATTTTAGCCGTCAAAGTGCTTATAATAATGTCTAAATTAAGTATTTTGGTTATTTATAAATAATCGTTAAATTAAATATTTTTTAAAAAGTTTTTTAAAAAAAAGTGAATAAAAGTAAAAAAAAATTTAATTAAATATTTTTAAAAAGTTCCAAAAAAAAAAAAAAAAAAGTGTCTGAAGGAAAAAAAATCAAAATAAAATTTAGAAAAAAATTTATATTGAAAGAATTATTTATAAATAACCATTAAATTAAATATTTTTAAAAAATTTAAAAATAAATAAATGTCTAAAAGAAAAAAAAAAATTAAAATAAACTTTAAAAAATTCATATCGAAAACTATTGAAAGAATTATTTATAAATAGGTAATCATTAAATTAAATATTTTTAAAAAATTAAAAATAAATTTTTTAAAAAAAAAAAAAAAAAAAGTATCTAAAGAGAAGAAAATTCAAAATAAATTTTACAAAATTCATATCGAATACTATTGAAAAGAAGAAAAAAACTTATAAATAAAAGCAATAACTAAATTAACGAGATTTCAAAACTGCAAATCAATTCCGATCGTTACTGTACTTATGCTGTATACCGCATCATAATCTACCGATCGATTTTAAATCTTTATACAGTATAAAGATTTAGAAACCATAGTTAAAAAATAAAATAAATTATAAATCTGATTTATACCAGGTAAAGCTAAAATAAATTCAAAAATAACGAGTATTTAAATTTAGCTCGAAAAAAAAAAGCCAATTAGTACAGTATTGTAAATTTACTTCTCTAAAATGTTATTGCACGTACTTCGTGCTGTGTGTCTATTTTTGACCGTCCAAAATAAAAATAAATAACTCCCTTAAAAAAATTAAATAAATGTCAGCACGATGGAATTCGCACACCCTATTAAGCACCCACTAAAATAACCTTGCTACATCATAATAAATAACTTAAGCAGCTAATAACGCAAAGCCCGAGCTTGACAATTTTTTTTTACGAATAATACCCAGCGTGCCTCTTTCTCTGCCTACTACAGTACATATTTCCCTCGTTATTCACCATTCTCGACCTCCGCGATTGCAGTTGAAAACAATCCAAAAAATATATATAAAAGTACTGTATATATACATTCAACCGGAAGAGCTTTGCAAAATATATTTAAAATTAAATTTTGTTACATAAAAAAACGATCGAAAAATATTTTAAATAATTATTAAATAACATTCACATTGAAGTGACGTAACGTCACATTGTGTCCATTATTTTTTTATTTAGATCTAGTGTCGGAAGGAAAAAAAAATTATCTTCGAACCCCCAAAGGTGTGAGATCACTGACAAATTTAAAGACTCGAAAATAAAATACCTTAAGCGTTCAACTGCCCAATTGTTATTTAAAATTCTCTCTGATTTCCCTCCTCTCATCGAAAATACATTAATCCTAACCACGATTTATTTGTTTTGAAAAACCTATTCTACCGTAGAAATCGAGGATTACCGACACAGCAACTTTATTTTTCTCAAATAAATCTTCATTAAGATAAATATTTTTACTTTAAAACACAAAAAAAAAACACATCATACTTCCAAAATTAACCCGCCCCAATCCACCACCGAACTATTCCGTTTCCTCTATTAAAAAAAACCCCCAAACAAAATAATAAGCTATTGAACATAATACCCGCCGTAATAAAGGCGGCGAAAAAGTGTTAAAACGATAAAGGAGCAAAAATAAATTAATAATTAATGCTTTGTGAATACAATTTATTATCTCTGGCGTATCCCAAGAGTAGGCGTG
This sequence comes from Polydesmus complanatus, assembly GCA_034692225.1. Taxonomy (NCBI): domain Eukaryota; kingdom Metazoa; phylum Arthropoda; class Diplopoda; order Polydesmida; family Polydesmidae; genus Polydesmus; species Polydesmus complanatus. The sequence continues at coordinate 22,117 of JAQGAZ010000052.1, forward strand.
ACGCGAGGAGCGCGCACACACACACACATACGTTACTGATAGAGGGGAGAGATCCGATCGACGGTAACCCGTAACGTAAGCTGCTGCTTCGCTATTCTGTACCGTAGTGATGTACGTCGAAAGCAGACACAGGCAACACGTACAACAAATAAATATAGTTCCCACAACTATGTACACTATGGCTATTAATCAAACCTACTTTAGAAGGTCGAATAAATCATAAGCTTCGAGTTAAGAGGCGAAACACTGAGATGGGAATACGATTCCAGCAAAATCTCATCCATGCACTAAATTCAATCTTATAAGACTTCATCCCCCCCCCCCCCCCAACTCCCAGTCTTTCTCTCTCCCTCTATACTTACCGAAAGCATTTTCAAACTTTTTTACTCTTCCGTCAAAATTCCGGGCGAAACCGGACGCCTACTATCAAAAATATAATATTACTGTATATCGAAATATTAGCTTTCGCTATACAGTACTAAGGCGATATTTCGTTTCGAAACTCAATAAAAAAATATAAAAAAAAAAAAACAACAACATGAAAACGTTTTCGATCCGAGACAATAAATTGTAACTTTATACAATAATCACGAAATAATGATTTTACTACAACTGCGCCAACCTAACTCGAACCAACCAACGTCGATAATTCATTCCGTACCATAATTACATTTTATTTTCTCCTTAGAAAAAAATTAAAAAAAAAACAAATCCTTTTCGAATTTTTTTTAAAAAAAAAAAATTGAAATATTATAACTTAATTAACCAAATAAAAAAATAAATAAAGCGTATGCTCTTTTCATATTTTATTAATTTAACGTTAAATCAGGAAAAGTAGAACGTAGCTAAAAAAATTTTGACTTGTGAATACAGTACTGTATTATGTTTACCAAATTAAATGCCAAAGTTGAGAGCAGTGCTAATACACAAGAGTAATGCCGCGTTCAAATCTTATATCAAACTGGTTTTTTTATTGAACTTTAGTCCCGCCTAAAACATACACGTAAACTGCTTGCTCATTTCTCTCCCTTTTTTTTACATTATTTAAAAAAAAAAAAATCCAAAAATGATATGTCCAATTTGAATAATGTTAATTGCGTTTATCGCTTTTGCAAATTTAGAAAAACACAGATAACCATCCCTGGATGACTAGACGAGCAAGTCACGTGCATTATTTAATTTTTAACATTCCTTAATATCTTTATCATAAGCAGACTTGATAATTAATAATTCGCCTTAATTATTTTTTATTAGCTCTTCAATCCAGTCACAAGACATTCCCCCCGTACTGTATTGTAATCGTAAGATGCAAAATACGGTAAATAATTTTTATGCTAGACTCAACGTGAAAACTGTTAAAATCAACATCTACATTTGACTCTCGAAAATCGCAATTACATACCAACTTTTAAGAAAAGTCGCTGCAAATCGATTATAATTAAAAATAATTGGCATAACAATAATTGAGAGTTCTCAAAACATCGGTCGACATACAAAAAGTCCCGATGTCAACGCTTTTGGCACCCATTTAACACAACGCGCATATTCGCGACTAATCGAATTTTTAACGTTTCGATAACGCAGAAAAGGAAAATGCTAATAGAGAGAGAAAGAGAAAAAAAAATCATTAACATGAAAATGTACAGATAATAAAATTTAAGCTCCCAGCCATTTTCATTCATCGAATCAAATATTCGCCGTGCGTTAGAGAACTCGGGCTTTTCAAAATTAATAATATTTCTTCAGCGCATCTCACCGACCACGAATTGACATTTATTGATATCTAACAAGCACAGTCAAGTGAGGAGGGGGGATGGTATAAAGCACGAGAGAGAGAGAGAAGAGAAAATAAAAGCAAATTAAGTGTAATGAACGAGTGTGTATGCCGAAATTCATTGACGATTCCGCTCGATTGAACCGTGCTAGTGAAAAGGTAAACATCCGAGTGAAAAATAACTTGTTCTTTTTTTTTTTTTTTATGTACTATAATATTAATGCCGTGTTAATACTGTACAAATAATATTCGTCGTACAAAATAATTTGACCCTAACCTCTCATTATTAATACCACCAATCGTGAATATCCCCCGCTGTACCAGCGTACACATGTGTTCGAATACCGAATACGCCTACTACATGTACGCGCAGTGTGAAACTCGAGTGGCGTCACCGCTAAAAACTTAATCGGATGATGCAAATCATGAAAAAATAAAAACAAAATGCAAGCCAACGAGCATTTTTTTTTTTATTATTATTATTTAAACATAACATTTTGTCTAGTTGGAAAAAAAAAAAAAAGAAAAACGATTTTTTAACAATCAATTTATCATTCAAATTTAAAACCAACGCCTTCCTAACATGTTTTACATGAAAGCAGAACTCAACGCAAAAAAAAAAAAAAAAAAAAAAAAAACTTTCAGAAAAGTAATGTCAGCGAAACAAAGTTACTACTAAATAATAAATCTTAAAAATAAATAAATAAAATAATTTCAATACTGTGGGAGAAGACGAGACTTTTCTTTCGTAACCAACCAACATAATACTGTGTAGGATTTTAATACACCATTTTTGCGAAAGCAATTAGCTTCTTGAACATAACATACTTATTCAAAATGTACATGTACGGTCAAATACTGTACATCGTAAATAAAATAAAAATTAAGTTAATTTTTGACACCATAAGTTATATAGGTTTTGAATTATCCCTGGTTTTAATTAAATCTAAGACAAATACTGTGATCATCTCGTATTATCAAGAGTGGTTTAAATAATCAGAATTTTAAATAAATGAATAAATTTAGTAAAATGTAGGAATAATTACTGTATACACGTCTTTAAATTAATTATTGTTAATGTTTTCTATAATGTTTTACCAGGGGGTTAGAGGTTAACTTAATGATCCTTGCTCAGTATTGACAAAAAAAATAGCAATAATAAAATATGCACCGTGCTCATTTGTATGAAATCCTTTTAATAATCTAAATATTTCAATGACACATGAGAAAATGTTATTTTAAAAGCTTTTTAATATTTAATAGATCTATTCAGCGTTTAAAGTATTTTCTTCCGGCCTCAACGCATCATACCCAACCACTCTGCCTGGCTGCACTGGTTCCAGCTTGGTCTCAAGCCCTGTGTTGGCCCACTCCTTCAATATTTCATATTTCAATTAGGAAAACAATAAAATATGGGGTATGATGCCAGTAAAGGTTTACAAAATAAAATTAATGAACGAAACATGAAAGTTAACGTATGCACGAGGCAGAAACAAATTCGATTACGCTCTAACTGATGCAACACTTTGTAAGAGCCGCGCTGATTGAGACCGAAAGAGAACACAACCGTATTTGAAACACAGCATAAAACAATTAAATTTAAAAAAATAAATAAATAAATCCTTAAAGCAAAGTTTTTTCATGTGGCATTGAAATTTTTAAATTATTAAAAGATTTAATGCTGATTCATTTGGATGCACGTTTTTTGTAGACACGGTGTAGAACGCATTTAAGAGTAGAACTTAGAATTTATTAATTTTAAATGCTGGATTGCAGTCTATCGAGTTACTCTAGAGAATTCGAAATCTAGATTTAGCGACAATAGGCTACATGTATTTATAAAACAAGTATTTAATTCTTACTAAAAGAAATTTAATTTAATAAGCAAAAATCCAAAATATGCGATAACAACAAAAATTTATGTTGGCAGCGAAATACTAAATAAATACTGTACAGTATTATTAAATCAGCCAGAAAACGGTTTGGTCAAGTACTAATATTTGAAAGAAAATCTTTCGCGCTTCAATTTAAATAAAGGTAAGGCAAGAAAAATCTTTCTTCCATTCGCAAATCCATTCATAACATAGGCAGTTAAACGGTAAACAAAGTTGAATGCCGTCTGTACACAGCGCCGATCAATACAACCTCACAAATATTGACCACCAACACCGACCACCACATCAAGATGACTTCATTCCAGCCCTACTACTACTACTACTCAAGACTTCGACCACGATTCACCAATCGATAAATAGAAAACACAATTATTAATTGCTCCTTCCCAAAAACTTTGATTAAATAAATACGGCGTTGAAAAATCTACCAACAAACATTAAATAATAATAAAAAAAAATCGATACTTTCAATCAATTCTTGGCGGTTTCTTTCGGAGAATTTCCAGAGTCACCCGTCGCTCATATTTTACGAGTAATTAAAAAAAGAACACACCAAGTGGCTCTGAAAAGTATCAAAGCGCTAAATACCCGAAACGTTTAATTAGATTAAAGCAAAAGCAAGGAGTGGCCTCCGCTCGGGTCATATTCAAAGATTTCGTCACTCTCGATAAACATCAAACATATTTTATTTTTCCTTTTCTTTTTAGAAAATCAAAATAATCCCTTTAACTAACGAATCCAAAAATTGCGCGACCTTCCTCAACTTTTCAAACCCCCATTAATCTGATATTTGCCAAACATTTGATCAGCTGATTTCATCGATTCTCCGAACTCTCTTTTTCTCTCTCCCAGCTACTTTTCCGCAGAGCCGCTCTCAATCTCCGGGAGCGCGGCAGGAGATAAGGAAGTTGGGAGTCCAAACTACATGTACAGCGCCGATATACACAATACTGTACACACTGTTTATCAAAATCAAATCCAAATTTTAATCTCCCCCCCAATCTTATCGCAAAACACACGGCACTTCAAAACGTAATACGATACCAATTCGACGCTTAATAAAAATAATGCTTTCATATAATTTTTTTTTTGTTTTTTCTTCTAATAAACTAATAATAATTTCGGATTAACCTATATTCTTCTTAACATGCGTAACTCTTAACCCTTTCTTGGAACCAAAAAAAAAAAGTGATATTTATGCTGGAAATCGCGCATTTAAAATTTGGAAAAGAGAAATCTTTTTTTTTTTAAATTTGTCTCCAACTTAGAAGATGCTGCGGTAGTAACACAAAAATTGTGCAGCAATTTGATTCTACGTCGTAACTCAAACCTCAATATTCGGCCCCTTCACAACCTATTACGAAAAATACGCCTAGAATATTTATCCAAAAACTTGAGCAAACTTTTATTTTATTTTTCTCCTTCGTCATTTCCGAGTAAACCTCTCTCCTATTTATATTGTCAAATAGTCGATACCGAGAATCATCTCTTAGATATATAATATTTTTTTTCTCCGTAGAGAGAGAAGAGTCTCATTTTTCCATACCACCATTATTATAAAAAAAAAAAAAAAAAGAAAGAGCGAGAAAATGCGATAAAGAAGAAGAAAAAAGAATTTATAAAGGTAAGAAAAAGCAAACACGAAGGAATTAAAATACGGGGGAGAGAGAGAGAGCATCTGATTCCGGTTCAAAATTTTTATTTCTTTTCTATTTTTATCGGCCTCATAAAAACTATTCGAGTTCAACGCGAAGACGAAGCAATAATACTGTTACTATAATACACAGTCTGTATCTCAGTTGTACTTTGACAAAAACTTTATCGACTCTTCTTTCTCTCTCGCGCGTTCGCTCGCTGCACTTTAAAGTTTAATCATTCGCAAACTTAGTTGAAATGGTGCGAATCCAAGGACAATAATGTACGGGTGGAGAGAAAAAAAAAAAGTACACTACGGCTAGAATAATGATAATACACACGCTACCATTCCCCGCTCCAAAATTCCCTAGCGAATTCGATACACGCGCAATAATAATATTCATTGTGCAACAAACAAAACTCGGGAAAATTATTCGCAATTTTTATTTTCGAATGGTATATTCAAACACATCGTCGCGCGAATAAATAAAACATGCGGCTGTCATATGGTAAATAGAAAAAAAAAATGATATTTTGGATTGAATGAGGTGGGGGGAGAATGGTTCTGGTCAGGAAAATCTCATGTTTGCCCGCGCGCGCCACGCCCGCCTTTTCCCCCCCTTCTTCACGGGCAACCACGTTTCAACGGACTCCCGCGCACATGCGTTCCGTACAACACCATTCGCGGCAATAAATATTTATTAAAATCAAGAGACAACTTGTGAGGAGCCGAGCCTGAAAAATATTCCGTTGAAAAGATCCACACGGATGGAGAAATAAAAAAAAAAAAATTGAGAATATGTAGGTTGCGCGCTTGGCGTCCGTCAACGCCCATATATACGCTGCCGCGGCTGTTTGCCCGACGACTCCCCGCTGCATGCGCTCCAGCCCGTCAAAACATTTTCGGAAAATTCCCCAACGACGACAACGTTTTTCGTTCCACGCGCGATATATTTTTCTTAATAAACGAGCTTGGTAAATAATTATGTGTCTTACCTGAACTAACACGGATGAAGTGTTGTAAAATGTCGTCAAGTTAAGGCTATGTAAGCGTCCATTTCACCATCTTTCCCGATATACTACGAACACACTATAAACTCGCGAACAACTACGCCAACTCAGCTAGCGGCGCGCGCTTCAGATATGTGTAGCGAAAAGTCGGCCGATACGCAACTGCTACAATGTAATAAACTAGCGAGACGTCATTTTTACCCAAACTGCAGTACGATGATGTTTCCACTGGCTGGGAGTAGTGGTCGGTGGTTGTTGAGGCGAAGAGGATGGAGTGATAGGCGTGGAGATATAGCTTTTATTTTACTGCGTTGGCAACAGAAATAAAATTATACAAGCTTCCAATAACATCGCTCCCAAATCCCCATTGTTTTTGCTATTGGTCGCATTCGGAAGGCTTCCAACTCCGCTCTTTTCTTTTTTTTTTTTTCTCAAAGAAGACGAATTTATCCCTCATTAAAAGTTAAAATTTTCTGATTACGGGATTTTTTTGTTTTTTTTGTGGGTGAAAATAAGTTTGATGAATAATTAATAATTATCAATTAAGATTCGACATAATGAAATAGTTCACGCTCAATTAATTCGCTTGCTTAATTTAAATAAATAAATGCTGATTTTATAGGTATTTTTTTCTTCTTCTTCAGTTGTATGGAGCGCGCGACAACAGTGGCGCAGTGTTGTTCTGTATAAGGAACCTGTATATCGATAACAGAAATGAATCATCGGGAATTCAAGTGAGATCATTATCGATGAATTTTAGAAAGAAAAAAAAAAGTTTTACCGGGGAAATTTCCGATGTAAACACATTTATCGAAAATTTTAATAAGTAGGCCTAATTGCAATTATTAAATTTGACGATTTAATGTTTGATGATTGGCATCACTGTAATCATATGTTATCCAAGAAATTCATTACGGTTCTGTTTTAATTATTGTCATAATTATGGTGCTACACTAGTAATTTTTTTTTTAAATAAATAAATAAAATGTGTTTATTATGATAAATGTTTAACGATTTCTTTTTTAACGCGGAAGTTGTTGGGGGGAAAAAATAAAAAACGAAACCGTAATTGAATTTCAAAGCAAATCTAAATACAGTATCATTTCATGGGTAATTAAAAATTCTCATTCACTGACTTGAAATTGCGATAAAACAGCACAATATGACAAAACTTGTAAATAAAAAACTACCGGTAGTATTTATTTTTACTAAAAAATATGTTATTAAATTTAAAAAAAAAATTTTCTTCGTATTTTTCTTCATAAAGTATTTAATTTTATACGCTTAAAAGTAACTTAATCCTAGCTCTTACAACAAATTTAACTCTAAAATATATTTCTTTTACTGACTATCCTTTTCATAACAGCTTTAACATTATTCAAACAAAAAAGTCACATTTTTTATTCTAGTACCGAACATTTCTCATGAATTCATGTAAATACTGTAGCTTAGAATAATAAATCCGTTTCTATCCAGCTGAGGTTCACTTACTGTCAAACGAGAAAGATCTCATTAATTTATTAAAATTAAAATAATTTACCAAATCCAAATTTATAATTTGTGAAACCGGTACAATAATAATTATTATTATTACAGTACGTGTACTGTATTTTATTATTACTGTAACTGTAGTGCATGTAGGTTTCGCTTTCCCTTCTCCCAACACGTCATATCCAATGCAGGATTCCAACTCACATTTTCAGGATAATTTCGTTATAAATTAAACGTTACTTAATTAATTAAATAAATTTAACATTAACCCTAACTTACATTATCAAATTTTTTAAATACCGGTACCGGTACTAAAAAATTTATAAAAAATTCAAAAAAAAAAAAAATAAATAAATAAAATAAAACAATCAATCTTTGTTTAAAAAAGTCTCTAAAATTATTTCAATCTATAGGCTACTATAATACTGTACAGTAGTAGCTATTTTTGAGCTGTAGCAGTTAAAAATTGACGCCACTGGGAATCTGTGACGAATTTGATCAAGTTGTAAATTGATGCAGCCCAACAATCAATGGAAAGCAATTCGTTTTGTTGCGATATTTGGCGCATGAACAAAATTATGATACATACGCGAATCCCGATCTTTAAATTAAAATTTTTAATGTTGATTAAAGTGAACAAATTAATTCAAACAATTCAGTTTTTTCCCACATTCACACCACTACAGTTCGAGTAGGGCAAGTCTATCAAGTTGGAGTGGGATGAGACCCTTCGAATTATTGTGACACTGAATTAGTGGAACATTATATAAAATCCAATATGCAATTAAAAATTTATTATTATTTTTTTTTTTTGTGAAAAGATAAAATGTACCGTAATAAATTAAATTAATTGTGGTCAGCATACTTTGAGTGATTAAACTGATTTAGCGTTTCATTTTTGCAAGTGTTTCATTTCTAATACATTTTTGCTATTGTAATCCGCTTATTGTTCACAAAAAAAAAACCAGGGATATTCTCTCCCAAAGGATGTCTACATTATTCTGGGTCACTCTGTATAATAGATGCAGTGTAGGCTACACTATATATGTACTGTATTAGAATTATGGGACTCTGGGGAGCAACGGATTAAAGACACTTGGATTATGGCGGTTCTATTGTATAAAGTAATAGAAACTCAAATTATAGGGCGAAACGCTTTAAAAGGATTATGATGACGGCTTTACTGTAATTATGTACAGTACAGTACGTATTGATAAATCGAGCATTGTACACTTTGGCTAGCCATTATACATACAAATTCTCAAAAATTATGCTTAATCGTCCGCATTTATCACTGTGATCTACTTGTACAAAATGGGCTAACCAAAAGAAGTGTAGGCTATAACATGTCCAATTTATTAAAAAGTCCATAACATCATGCGTCGAATGTTAATACTGTATCAAAATAAAATATTATTTAACATCAATCAAGTGATCTGCGAGCCTTTGTTAGACCATCATTATCACTTCATTAGAAAATTGCGTATCTGATAATTTTGCAATTACATCCAGACCTTGCTTTTGGGTCCAAAAAGTAGGCTACTTAAAAACAAGATAAAGTGTACCACATGAAATCAAGTATAGTGGAACGTTATCTCATTCTCGGATCTAACGTTATCTTGGATGTAACGTCATTTTTTGAACTCTGTTTTTGCGTCAAGAAAAGACTTTAACCTCGGCAATACAATTTTATAAGATTTTTGCAATATCGAATTGCAATATATTTTATATTGAAGCAAATTTAATAACAGTCTGTAGCCTATACCGGTAGGTTTTATAAAATTTCGAAATACGGTAAACTTAATTTGAATGGCGGGAGCATGGTCTTACTTTCAATATTTGTTTCTTCTAAAATCAGTGAAAATACTTTGTCCCTTCGATGACGTTATAACCAAGTTTTACATTACATCTAAATGCAATATTGCACTACGATTTTCAAACTGAAGTTTTTTTTTTCACGCGTAGCTAAATACGGTCTATAAAAACTTGCAAATATGAATAAAAAAAAAATATGGCTCGCTTAAAAAACTTTCAAAAACATCTACTTTTTATGTTTATGACAGTTAACAATAAAATACTTCATGCCTAAAAATAAAGTATTTACTGGGGAAAAAAGAAGTAACTTTGAAATTGGGATAACGCAGAGCAGAATCATCTCTCTATTTTATTTCTTTTCTTACGATGTTAAGTTTGGAGCGGGATGAATATAAAATAATTCTCGGTACAAAATTTTAGTCTCATGGTAAAAATTTGCTCCAAAGAAATTTTTAAAAGCCCACAAACTTAAAATAATTTGAGATTTACATTAGCGCGATATTACCTAGCATACAATTTGATTTACGTTAACCATACAATATTTAAACTTTTCCACAAACATTAGAACAGCGTTCAAAGCTAATATAATAATTCAAACTATACAAAATCTTAAATTAATTAATATTTCAATTAATTACCGTAAATGCTTATTTTTTTCTCTTCTACATTTATCAGCATGTGACTGGTGTCTAATTTATCAAACTAATTAAGTTATCACTTAAAACACATGGCTATTGTCCTTGCAATCTAATAACAGTGCGAAGGAGCTTTACGAATAGAGCTATTCGATTCCAATATCTTGTTTTGCTCCAAATAAACCTGATTAACGTTCATCAATTGCATTAAATAATTACCCTGCTTCAATAGATTTGCACTTTTTAAACCAGCCCTATACTGTACGTGCTAATTATCAATGACGAACTGCACCCATGAGATGCTTTTAGCTACATCGATATACTGTACAAAATGCTGCACAATGCACACTATTTCGTGAGGAAAGCGAAATTTAATTAATGCATTAAATAAATACGAAAAATAATATTCCTAATTAATAAAAATCTCCAAAAAAAAAATGGTTTTTAAATATTGAATGTACGTGATTGTACTTCCCAACCTCATGTTGTTCAAACTTTAACTCTTTTATCAATACATAATATTATTATTATAATCGAAAGAGAAGTTCTAAACGGGTAAAGGAGGGAACCTCCCGTAAATTTTAATTTTCTTTCAATGTGAAATTTCTATTTTTTCAAACAAAATTCTTTAAACCCCAAGATTCCCCTGCAATATTGTTAAAAACAAATATATTTAAATACTGCACCATTTTTATACTGCTAGACGATAGACTTGTGGTCACTTTATTGGTCAGATTGGCCAGTGGGACATTCTCATTTCTTGTTTAGGTAATAATAATTATACTTTCAGACACGGAACTGTAGCTAAATAAAATAAAAAAACAACAACAATTGAATTTTATTTTGAAAAAAATAAATGGTAATTGCGCTTTATTTTGAAAAAATACAAGTTGATTTAATAAAAAAAATTCTCTAAATCAGATGTTTGATTTACTACTGAAATTTAAGCTTATAACCAGTTCTCATTTTTAATAAATAAAAATAATTAATCAATCTAATGAGTTAATTACTGTATTTATACGAATTTCTAATCATTATTGTAGCTTACCTTGAATATTTAAGTGATAAGCTACTGACGGTATAAGAATGCAAAATATGCAAATAAACAATTGGCCTAAATTGGTAGTAAAACCTATCATTTTATACATACCCCTGTATTAAAAACAACAACATAAGATTTAACCATCGATCATTTATTCCAAAGCGTAATTTCCAAACGATTTAATTGAGCAATAACTTATAACGCTCCAATTTTCTCCATTCTTCGGTAAAAACGATCAACATAATATTATTAATATTATATTAACATGTTGTTGTCATGCTTGCTTTATCTTTTATTTATTACAATAATTGCATCTACCTTGGTGGCACATTTCTGATACAAAAAAAAAAAAAAAAACCCCCAACAAATGTTTAAATAATTGCACCCTTTTTCAATAAATTATTTACATATATTGTCAGTCATCCAATCGAATATTCTAACTACACGTAACATCTCATTCGATAAATATTTATTCCCTTTTAACCCGATGAGACCATTGCGCTTTCAGCTCCTCCGTTTTTCGACCATTTCGAAAGAATAGGAAACAGTTCGGACGATCGGAACATCAATCAAGCACGCCACTCAAAAACCTGAGTTAGCTCAAATATGAAACTAACTAGTGTACCTAGAGCTCCCTTTCATTTTTTTTTTTTTTTACTTTCGCTTTCTCGCTCCTACTCACCCGACATTATGGGCTATTTTCCCCCCCCTATACCCCTTTCGTTACTTTATGGATTTCTCAAAGTGTATTCGTAATTCGAGTCACGTGGGAATAGTATCGGGTCGATAGACAGTTCTCTATACAGTTGTAGAAAGCTAGAACGTTAGATATCTTCCAATAGTGTTGGTCATCATGACCTTCTCAACCGTTATTAGTAATCCGGCCGCACCACTTGCTCTATTATGGTTATTTTTCAGTGGAATGGAATCTGGTTGAACGAGGTTAACGCCAACTTTTCCTTCTTTTTTTTTTTTTTGGATTTTTCCCTTCAGTTCTCTATAATACTGTATTCGGCTCTCCCGTCTATTCCAGCGCTTATTTTTTTCTTTTCGTTTTTTTATTTTACTTTACTTTTGTGACACACGAAAGAGGTGGTAACCGCTGCATACAAATGAGTCGCAACACTCGCAAACTATTGTACTACGGTAGTCGCTGGACATCGTCAAAGACAAATATCACATATAAAAAAAATGTGTATATCCGAGTGAATTCGAGATACGCTGCTTAGAACATGACGATGAAAAGTGACCAGTGAAATTTGCAAAAATAAACATCAGTGTATAACGGTATAAAAACAGTTTTCTCGAGCGGAAGTTTCGCTTCAAAACCTTTTATTGGTTTATGAAGTGAGTGAACGAAAAGTGAAGAAGAGGATTTGTGTGGATGTGACACATCTAATTTGACTCTGCGGATACAAATTGCATTGGGAGAGTGGATTGAAATAAAATTTTCTTTTTCCATGTGGAGAAGAGGGCGAGAGAGAGAGTGACGACACTGGTGGACTACAAATCGCAAACTGCTTGAAAGCTTTGGAAGTTTAAGAGAATTTTAAATCACTTTATCGTCTCGATGAAATTTCGTGAGTTATTTTTTCAATTCAATTTATTAAAATATGTAGTAGTAGCAGTCAACTCGATCAACTTAATTCAATGAATGGTTCACAAAGGCCAAACATTACTCGCCGTCAATAGAATTCTCCATCACAACAACAACAACAACCGTAAAAGCTTTCATTAAAAAAAATAAATGTCGGCATACAGTAAAACATTTTGCAGAAATTCTACTCTTAATAATATACAGAAAAAACCGTTTTAAAAACTGGTTTTCTCATCTAGTTGACAAATTCAAATAATAAAAAAAAAAAGTATTAAAACAAATTGACAGCTGTTCAACTAATTGAATTGAAATTTTGGATTTTCATTGGTTAAACTTTGAAAGCAAATGCTTTATTAAACATTGCACTTTTCTGAGCTACAATAGATTATAGTAGGATATCGATTATTGGAATGTTTGATTATGCTTTTAAAAAAATAAATTAAACAAAACTTTTTGCATTAAACAAACCGAGTTCGCCATTCACTATGCGCTGCATCGCGATTCCAGCTTAAACAAAAATATAACTAGGCCTACTGTGTCTCCTGCATGCCTTCATTTCCAAGTTCCCTTCTTTTGTTTTGTAACCATTTTCTTGCATTACACCCCATATTTTGTAATCTGCCTACTTTAAGTCTGGGATATTTTAGAAGTAGCCTACACCAAAATAATAGGATGCAGGCATAGGATATGCACTCAATCAAGCTAGAGTCAATGCATTATGCAGCACAAAATGAGTGGACTATTATAATGCCTATGTTGCTCCGCATGTTGAGGTCAAAGCTAGGTACAATATTTTAAATACAGATTAAAACAAAATAATAAATACTAGTTATTGAATTCAGTTGGGTACCGGTACGTTTTTTTACGAACGCCATGTATAGCCTACTGTCCGTGTATGATGTACATGAACATGTAGATGATAAGGGATTTAAAGGGGGTGACATACTGGCCTCTCGAGGTTGTCTGTATTCATAAGGACCAGCTGTTTCTATACACCTGAGTTAATTACGTCGGTCAGGATGGGGCCGGGCAGCAAAAACCAAACAATACAAACAATGAACGTACCGTATTATAATACATCTCACAATTAATTCCGATAATCGACGTGCGACTGTGATTATTAATAATATAACATAAGGCATAATGCCATAATTAATTAATGTTTTGCTTAATTGTCATACCGTTTGTTAGTTAATTTATACAAAAAAATTTTAATATACTTATTATATAGGGGGATCCAAATCCGGGATTGGAAGCAGAGAAACAAACTAAAATGTAGGCCACCAGGAGTTGTTTTTTTTTTAAATACAGTACAATAGGTACTGTACAAATAAATACACAAAGCAAAAAATAAATAAACTCAAAATTTGATACTTACCGCTAATTCTTTTCATGGTAATGTTTATAATCTTTAGAATTTGACTTCGTAGGTGATTTACTTGTGATAAAACATCGTCGACCTCTCAAAATAGGGAAATCAAAGAAGTAGCGTATCCAAAATATGGTATAGTATCGGCTTTGGTATCGGCCTATCAATCGCCAATCCAAGCAGACAAACAGTCATGTGATAGCTACGGAAGCTGCTATGTTAAGTCAGGTTAATTGTTAATTATTGTTTTATGTTATTTTTATTATAATTGAATATGCAAATGATTGCATTAAGTAGTAAAATTAATAAATAGCTTATTGATTTTTTATATCATTTAATTTCAAATGTCATTTTGTTGAATTAAAAGCTCAGTCGGCACCACTATACTTTCGTAATCTTTGTAATTCGGAAAATCGAACGGTCATGCCAAAGGTCATGCATTGTAGGCTTACTGCCTACATGGACCATGGTAAACTGTCGATGTATAGTAGGCCTATACAAATACAATGCACAGTACAGTACTAATTTTATTAGAAATTCACGCAGAAAGAAGAGGTGAATGATGTAGGCTTAATATAATTCTATGGCGCAAACTATTTATGTACAAATCGAAGGGTTCACTACCAAATACCAATCATTTGAAGGTATGTAAGCCTTGACTACAGTGTGTTTTAAATACAGTAATTAAACTTTTTTTAGAAGCATAAAACGTTACATGTACAGTATTTGTATTTGCCCTGACGTTCTGGGTGCTTTGCGTATTCTAGTAACTAAGTTAGACCAAAAGGATTGTCCAGTATCTTCTGGAATCGACAGTTCAAGAACTAGCGTTTACGTGGTACGGTACGCCGATAAAGTGGAATTTGTAGATGCAACTTTGCGTAATACTGGGGCTCAGAGACCCCTAACTTTATGGTAAACGTCGAATTTTTAAGATATAATAATTATTATTAGCGGAGTTTTATTAATTTCATTTCTAGGAATAAGAAAGACGAAGAAATTTTAATCGTTGGAGTCAAGGGTTTGGTAAAGGAGTTAATTCAAAATTTCTAAACGCGAAGATTCCAGCTGCTTTTGTAATGGTTTTTCCAGGCGTGAACTCGCTACTATAGGCTATACTCGTTCATGTAGCTCCGTTCGAGATTTGCGCTGATGATTGAAGCTGGTTTGTCTTCCGACACCGTCACTTTACTTTCGGCGTTCACTCAGCTTCCTGCAGCTTAACGTTTTTCTGAATAAAACCACTTAGGGAAGAAAAAAAAAACATTCAAAGGCTCGTTTTGTTGCGCTACTTTGTCCTCACATGGCAAATCCAATATCAAAGCATTATTAGTGGATTCACGGAATTCATTGATTGCGCTACATCTTTCACTATAACCCCCGTATCGTTACAAAACTTGGCTCGGTATCCAGCACAGTCAAATATAGTACAGTATGCAGTTGCGATAGCGGGAGGGGGGGGGGGAGGATGCTTTGGGGCATTTGCCAACCATTAGAAGGGTGATAGTTGTGGACCAAACTCAATTGAAAAGTGATTATCACCCTCCCTCTCTTTGTAAAAAATAATTTTTAGTTCCTCGAAAGCTCAGCTCTTATTGCATTACACACAAGCCTTGCTTCTTATACGAATCTTTATACACAAATAACCTTTAACCCTTACGCTACTTTCTTATTCAATATAATACAATAGTTAACGCTGAATGATCATAAATAGGTATCCATTGGAATGAAAGCACAAAAATTATGGGACGATCGAATCGTCAAAATGATATACGATTTTGAAGAAGCAACAGGTTTCATACAGCCGGTCCAACACTTTTTGATGACATCATGCACACTGTAGGCCTATTATAATGTCCCCGTACTCTTTTAAGCAACTGCTTAATAATAATTATGCAAGGGTTATGACTGAACACGAAAAAAGAAAAAAATTAAAAGCGAGCGCACTCGTATTTTACGTAAACAACTTTCATTTAAAAAACGGTTTCTTTATGTTTACGCGGTATCGTTTTTAAAATTTATATCACATTTATGGCAATCTGATCACCTGCATCGATCCTAAAATTTATTGTAAAAACTATGTTTTTCGACAGTATGATATTTTATACCGTTGTTTGTGCCTGTCTTTAGTGGTTAGCGTGGCCCTTAATTTAAGGCTTACGAAGCACTGACGTAATTTTTTTGGAGCAAAAAGACCTACTGTACCAGGTGAAATCAACTTCAAAGCGTCAAAAACATTTCAAATTTACTTCGGTATTACGTCAAACGACAAACAAAAATTGAAAATACGATAAAACTGTCTCAAAGTTTTATTTTTAGCGGTAAAGACATTGTATTTTCAAGGAATATGATTGTGTTAATGTTTAGATTTTCTAGATTTATTTAAATGGCGTAAAGGAGACCGAGAATCTGAATGCAATCGTCTAACGGGAGAAATTGATGACTGACGACTTCTTTTTGGGCTTCGACTGTGACAATGCAATACATTTTTAGTTACCGTGATCGAAAACGTCAAATTGTGGAAATCATTAGAATACCTTCGAGGAGTTTTTCCAGGCGATTGTACATGTTGCCGGCGACGGGGAGACCGAGAACGTGAGTTACCTGAACTTCGAGGCGATCTCGACCTGGAACGACCGCTTGTTCTTCGTGGACTAGGAGAAGTTTCTTGAACGCGGTATTTTCGTGCATCGTAGCCATAATCTGGCGATGGCGATCCTCGATAATCTTTCCTGCGGTCGAATTCCTCCACTTTATTTTTTTCCTATCATAAATAATATGTATAAAAAATGGGTAGTTTGTTTACACAGTACATGCACATATTTTATGATTACTTTTCTTAAGAGTTTTTGACGATAATGCTCAACTTGTTCCAGAACTGTCATTTCTACTTTTCGATTTCGCTTTCCACTTTCTAATTCGTCTTGAAATTTGGCCACTTTTAACTTTATATTTTCAAACATGCTAATTATTTAATTCATTTTATAGAAAATTTATTTAAAAAACAGACTTCAATTTCTCTGAGTTTCGCTCGTCGTTCTTCTGCTGTTCTGTTAGTTTCCAAACCAATAAATTCTCGGTGGTCGTAATTCATATTATCGTCATCTTCTTCCATTGGCCTAAATACATTATCAAAGTCATTAAAAAAAGAATATCGTGAAAGAAAAACAATATTATTGAACTGGTTTAAATAATAACCTTCCATCGATGTCGTCATCATCTGATTTTCCATCGTCATCTTGCTGATCTAGAAGATCCCATTTTGAAGAAGTCATTGCTAAAAGAATTTAGTTGTGAATATTTTTATTTATCAAAAGTAAATTTGAGCAAAAAAAAAAAATCAATACCCTGCGCTTCAATAATATTAGGGTCGACTGTTTCCCATTTTGATGGTGCATATTTGAGTTTGGGGGATGATCGGTCACTCGATTTTTTTCGTTTTCCTTCATGGAGCACTTAGGAAATGATCAGAAAAATAAAATAAATAACATAACTTAAGAAACATAATTATTTGTAGACTGACTAGGAACACCATCAATATCATCCTTTCCATCGTTTAACGGAATTCCGTCTATATCCGCTCCACTGTATCCAATGGGAACGCCGTCAATATCGTCCATTGACTGTTCGTCGCCACCATCCACCAAGGAATCGACATCATGACTGATTTCACGATCCTTCAAAAAATTAAAACTGGTGTTAAGGAGCACTTTATTTAAAATTAAATTATTTACCGGTACTGATTCTAATCCTAAAAACACATTTTGTAACCGGATTAAATAGTCATTTGGATAAATGGCACATTCTTCCCATTGTCGAAAACACCGCATAACTTTTTGCTGCAAATTAAACATTTTAAAGTTTACATTTTTCTACAGTAATTAAAACCTTAAGGCATTTAACCTTAAATTGTTCCGCTTTTAACCGCCCTTCAATCGCTTGATGACATTCTCTAAAGCTTTTAAATGCATCCATTAACTTTGACTGAAAACTAAATAATAAATTCAATTAATATGCAAAGTATTTAGAAAAAAAATATTTCGTACCCTTTGCGATAATATGATGCGTTAGCAATTTTCACACTGCAATTGTGCAAAATATCGGAAACTAAATATAGTCGCGCAACCTTAAATTTGAAAATAAAATAACGTTAGAAACGAAAAAAAAAATGTAATCAAAACTAAAGAATACTTTTTTTGGTAAAGGCGTTTGAAAAATTGTTAGTGATTCCGATATACAGCTAACAATTTCGATAGCTGCTTCCGCGTGCTCTATGCAATAAACCATTGCATCAGCAATTTTTGATCGATCAGAATTCAAGTTGCGAAGCATATCTTCTAATCTATCTCTTTGACTGACGTAAAG
Organism: Polydesmus complanatus; assembly: GCA_034692225.1. NCBI lineage: Eukaryota > Metazoa > Arthropoda > Diplopoda > Polydesmida > Polydesmidae > Polydesmus > Polydesmus complanatus. Next base: position 40,746 of record JAQGAZ010000052.1, read on the forward strand.
AAACAATTAAAATTAAAAATAAGCGAAATTAATATCATTTCATGCATGCTTATTACCTATTGCTCAACTGTCCTTTTTTAGGATGAGGATCTTCTGGTGTTTCAACCAGTTCTTCAGGCATTCCTTGAGAATATGGATTCATAGGTGGAGGTCTCCACCACGATCCATATTTAAACATTCGAAACTCTTGCGTCCGCCATTTATTAGGACTATCACCCTGATTATAATATGCAATTTAATTACTTAAATAAAAATAACAAACTCGTATATAATAAAAATATTGCACTTACTTGCAATATAGAATACAACTTCCAACGATAATAAACATGTACAGGACTTTGATTTTCAAATAAAAACCTAAAAATTTAATATTTATAAAAAAGGTTATAAGACTAATTAGTATAAAATTTGTTTTATTTTACCTAAACATAGGATTATTAAGTTCACGATTCATTATCATTGCTTCAAACATCGGTCCTTCTCGCACAACAAATTCTATCATTCGATGAATTAAACATAAAAGATTCCTGCAAAACAATAATAAACAAACAGTATGCCAAACACCACAAAAAAAAATTCATTTAAATGATTAAGTTAAATTAAAAAAAAAACCTTTCAATGGGAATTACAACTTTTACAACCGCGCTAACTAAAATCTAGTTACAAAATGAGACCAATATTAAAACATCTGCAAAAAATGCAATTCAGCAGTCATTACTTTCTCCATTTCTACTTTGTCAGCGAATGGTAATGTAAAAGTTCCACCTTGTGCTGCCTGCATTAATCACATTGATCATTAAGAATAACGACCTCAAACAAATTTATTGTGAAGTACTAACTTCTAATCTTTCCCGATCTTTTCTATCTGGTTGAGCATTAAACGGTAATCCGGAAGGTGGTGGAGGCATCGTCAGTTCAGCCAACGCTGGGGGAATGTAGACAGGATGAGGAGGAAGAGGGACCGCCTTACCCCAACCGAGTTTCATTTCATAGCTCATGACGTCTTTACCTACATACCAAATAAATCACACATTTAACAAAAAAAAAAAAAAACCGAAATATTAATTTTTTTAATTCACATGTACCATTCAAGGCTTTAAGAGCCCGCTCCCCATCCTTTCTGTTCATGTATGCTACAAACCCACAATTGCGTCCCCTGGCTTTTTCCTCCTCGGATCTGGGCCACATGATCTTCACACTAGCCAATGGACCATACTTGCCAAAAACCTCACATAATTGCTGCTCAGTCATCTTAGTTTAAGTGAAGAATCGTATCACAAGACCATCACACAGATGAGTATGTATATTTTAAAGTTTATAAACCGACTTCTGACTCTTCCAAAAGTGAACTGTAGTGGAAGATATACCTTTGGATTGAGGTTCCCCAAGTACAGATTAGTAGTTGATGGATCGCCAGTATCGAATGAACCGGTAACAGGTGGCTTATAGTCCGCATCCAGTGGAGGGGCATCAAGTTCAACCTCTGAATCCCAAAAAAAAAATGTTAAAAATAAATTTCCGTAAAATCATTTCAATTAGTCAAATTGTACCAATAGGTTGAACTGGTTCTTCTTCGACACTAAACCTACTAAGCTTAGACGTGTCTTTTAAATTAGCTTTCATTTTGTGACGCTCTTCTCTTTCTTCTTGTATCCTTTAAGTAATTTCATACCGGTAAATTAATAATTTTTAATAAAATCTACATTTAATGCGACTACAACATAGCTTATCTACATTTTTAATTCTTCTTTAAAGATTTCCAAATTGCTTTTTTTCTTTTCTCGATCTCTTCTTTTGGCCTGAAGAATTAGATATAAAATAGTATACAGTATTATATTATACTGTATAAAAAATTTATTAATCAACCTCCTCTTTAGCCTCTTGTTTCTTTGCGGCGCTCGTAGAAGATTGTGAATCAGGCAATTTAGCCGATAATTTGTAGATTTTTCCCGTATCTTTAGAAGTTTTATCCTCTGTAAATAAATAAAAAACTTCTTTGACTACCATCATCTTATCGAAATACGACGTTCAATATTAAATTATTCTTAACCTCGCGTTCCAGCATTAAATGTGGTTCCCCTAACGAATGTTTTCCCGTGCTTGGAAGCATCTTCGAAGGAAGCTACGAATTCTTCATAAGCAGCGGCCGCCGCAACCTCTTCTTCCTATTGCACAGATTACAACATTATTACTTAAAATATCGTTATACGGTTAAGCTTAAAAGCAACAAAGTATGACCTTTTTCCTTTGATCTTCAAGTTCCTTTTTTGATAAATGTCTTTTTGAAGTCACCGGAGTTATATTAAAACTCTTTAGCCTTTTATCAGACATCTACAAATAAGAGTTAATACCAAGCGTGCAAATTACTATCACTCAAACAATAAACGCGGTAAATTCTAAACAACGTTTAATTATTGCACTCTATAATTACCTTTTACTAGTGTATACAATAATTAAATATAATATCCTATAAAAACAACTTTATAATTAAAAATTTGATTTCTTATCCATTTCCATACCGAAACACTTGAAGAAAGAAATAAAATCATACTGCAGAAACATAGATAGTGTCTTCAACTAAACTGGCTTATTCGTATACGTCAGTTCGGAATCCAACGAATGGGAGCGCATCTCGGGTTACTATCCCTCTTTCTCAAATGCTTCCCAATTTATGCTATAAACAAAATGTTATAAACACAATTTTTGTTACCAACAAAACTATAATCACAAACGTAAAAAAGTCGTATTAAAAACATTATTGGAGAATTATATCGCTATAGTAATATAATATTTCAAAATCTGGCAAAAACCTAGTCAAGTTGAAAAAATGATATTTAAAATAAAACATTATACATGTATATTATTAAAAAAAAATATTTATTTACGATAAAGTCGCCAGAACAAAAATAATAAATAAGAGAAATTATTCACAAATTCATTTTACAACGCAACACTATTTTTACCAGAATGAAATTAATGATTGCGGAAATATACAAATATATTTATATAAAGTTGATTAGTTTGTCGAAGCTGTACAGATTGTGAGTCACGAATGACTGCCTTGAATATTACCTTCAGATTCATTCCGAGAACCAGGAGTTCTAGATCAAGATAGTCATAATTTACATTAACATTTTTAAATTTTTAAGTAATAAATATTAAATTGATAGCTTAGTATTAGAAGGGACGGATTCTGATTTATTTGGAAATTTTAATAATCTTCAATTTTTTTTTAAAGCGGGCATTTTGTACATTTAAATTTTTTACCACAAATTTTAATCAATTTTTTATCAGCAATCTTTCCCAACTTTTTCTGATCCGCCCTTGATTATTTAGCGTGAATATACAGCACGTAAATTGACTAACAAATATAATAACAGATATCAACTAGTCAAGTTTCCAATGTTTGGGTTAACTTTATCTTATTTATAACAGAAAAATATTTTTTTTAAGCCATAATTATTAAGGCCATTGGAAACAATTTTGTGCTGAAGGAGCATCAAAAACGCTTGTTTGCCATTAAGATACCGCAGTTGGCCAGTAACATAACTCAAAAATCTTAAGGGAAAGCCTTATCTTAATCATAAGTTTTCTTTCCGCAGTGGAAACGTAATAAGTTTTATCATGATATTTATGTGCTAGATTCATCAAAAGCATTTTGCTATTCATCTACCTCATTGTCTAGTCCTCAATTTTTCAAGCAATCAATTTCAATGGTTGAAGGGGGTACCACTGCATGAGATGAAACATAGGCAAACAAGCGATAAATACGCTAAAAATTAGAATTTCCCTATTTTTAATATCAAAATAATTACTTACCTCGAAGGTTGGACTTTCGGTTTGGGCATTTTGGCTAATAAACCTTGAATTTCTTTCCTTTCGTCAAAGGTCTTCCACAATTCGTATAAATTCAATATGTAACGAGAAATTTCCAAAATCTATAAAGGTAAATAAATAATTATCTTACTAATTATTTCAAAAGAAGCTTCAATTAACACTTATTCTTACTTGCTCCATGTCCACATTTAATTCAGCAAACCATTGCTTACAATCTTTTTGAGTTACAACGCAAGCCATATTAATGCAAGCTAAAACCACAAAAAAGTAGAAAACGTTAAAAATAATCACAAAAACTTAAGAATTTACTCTTATACCCAGCGAAATCATATACGGAGGAAAAAGTAAACAAACATCAGTTCTTAGACTATCGTTAATAATTCTCCATCCCAGAGGCATGAGAGAGTCTTCAAGCCCCATATCTTGAATATATTGTAGAAGAGGACGATAGGGTTGATATAAAACTAAACAGCAATCCATCATCTCAAGCAAAAAAAATTCGCATTCCAAAATGCTTTGCATTCGGTAAGGAAACTCTTGAGGATACGCATATCCATATTTATTTTTCACTAATACAGAAAAACAATTAAGCATTGATGTGTATAATAATTATTCATAATGAAACTTCTAAAACGCACCAACAGTTTGACACGTAGAAATGAGACGACTATTCGAAATTACACCAAATTCCTACAGAAACGCAAAAAATCAAACAAAATGATCAAACACTTAAGAGAAATTTCTAATTAACAAAATTTATATACCTCTACTTTAGAAGCTAGAAATAGAGAAGTCGGTCCTAACAAAAGCGGATCGACACATTTTAAAGAGTTCCTTGAATAAAATCGTTTAAAATAAATCGTGGCAGTAGCGATGACTTGCTGCCTAACTTTTAAATGCTCCCCCAGGGTTTGAATAACTATAAATAAAAGTTATTAATTATTATTAAAATAATAAAAAATACGTTAAAAAATACGTTTGAACAACTCACAATTTGCAAAAAAAATCATTAATTTTTGATATTCCTCTTCATTTAGAATTCCCAAATCCTCCTGTCGTTCCCTTACGAGATCTTGTTTATCCAAAAGCCACTGTTGACTGAAAATGAAAATTTGGATTATAAAATGCCATCGCATACAATTTCCCAAATTCCAAATTATTAAATTTCGGTTTACGGGTACAGTATTTACTTTCATTTTTACATGCATTGTACAGTAAAATGGAAATCACATTCATTAAGTAGGCTACTTACAAGTGCGAGCTTTGCCAAAAGTTGCCAGCCATAATATTATTTAAACTGAAGAGAAGGGTAATACTCCAAGGTTCAAACTTCAACCTACTTACAGCAGATATGCAATAATGTTATCGTAATACCGGTAATATTAAATAACATAAAAAAAGAAGTTGAAAAATTATGGATAATAATTATTATTATTTATTACGCGTCCGTTTTCAAGCAAAAGTCTGTTCTTCATGGTTCCAGTTAATCGACGTACAGCGCCATCTATCGAAAACTTTAATAAATAACAAAACGGCGCATGCGCAGTAGGTAAAGCGCAAAATACAGTCACCATTTGGGCAAGGGCTACGGACGAATGGGATTTTTGAAATACAGTACACTGTAATGAGGAAAAGTATCATCAGGAGATGAGAGACCTGCGTTGAAACTGATGGTTGTCATTTTGGACAACTGCTTTAATCATGGGGAAAAATTTTTTCATTGAATAAAATTTTGTTTTGTTTGCCATGGGCGAGTTTGAAGTTTACCATTTACTTTCAATTTTACAGTATTTTATTGAAATTTCACGTAAATGTACAATTGCCCTGAAAACCATTTTCTCCCATGTTAAATGGACGAGTGTGATTTTGCGAGGCCCTTCAAGGGGATGCACATTCTAATGCTACCCCTAGTTGTAAGAGTAAATCCACTGCATTACATAGCAGAAGGACATTGCGGTACAGCTTGCTACTGCTCCATGCAAACGCTAAACTCGGATTTTCAAAATGTAATTTAAACTTTTTACTGTAATAAAAGTAAACTACCGGTGGCTAAAATAACTTAGACAACGACCAAAGACAATTCAATCCTATTAAAACCAAATTATTTTATTTAATTTAACAATTTACCAGGAAATAAATATTTATTTGAAATTCGTAAATTTTTATTTCTTTTTAAAAGAATTTAAATCTAATTATCACAGCTAGATACCAGATACCATCCCTATTACAGCCAGATACCAGCTAGGTGCCAGTTTCAGTTTATAGCTCTGTAAATAGATTATACATAGATATTTCTGAGAAAAGATCGTGTCACTGATCTTAATTGTACAATTGTACCTTAAATGGACGTCATCAATTTTCCGTATTTGTGGATCAACAAATTTAAAATAAAATTTTTCTCCACAAAGTAAATTTTCAATATTTAAATTAATTTAAAGATTATATCAAAATTAAAATATAGACGATGCCCAAAACTTAAAATGCTCAATCATTTCAATTGTCCTTTCCGACATGTGCACAGTCATAATAATTATAACCATTTGCCAAAAATGACACTTTTGGCAAATTAAAATATTTGAGCCTATATTTTTTTTTTTGGCTTTATACATTGGAAGTCTTATTAAATATAGTAAAAGAAAACTTTTAAATCACAATCAGCCCAATCATAATGCGCGCGATAAACTCGTTAATAGTTATGCAATTCAAGGTAAATACTGTTTGATGATGCTACTGTATATAAAAATAAAATTAAGCATTTAAGGAAAAATAGAAGATTACACACAATATAGAGATATTTCCATTCCCACAACCCTGTATTAATAAAGAAATAATACTTTAAAAATAATACCGATCCCCCTTTAAAAAATAAGTAACTGTCAACCTATGTATACGACACTTATTAAATGAGATTATTCACAGCAACTTCACAATAATTATTCTTCAAGAAAAAACTATTGAAATTAAGTCAATGCAATGCAAAACAATTGACTAATATTATTTAACTCTATGAATAAAGCAAAAATATGTAGTGAACATGTTGAAATAACACCTAGTGTAATAATTAAATGTTTAGCCTGGCATTGGTGCTTCCTCATAGAAATCTGGTTCATTAACTTCTGCTTTTACATCGCTTCCTGTGCTATCCAACTGTTTCAAAAACAAATAGCAACATTTAGACATTTTTGAAAAATTAATTACAACTAAAATTTAAATTGCATACCGCTTTGAGTTCTTCTCCTGTAAATATGTGAACCAATTGGCTTCTTAATGGAATCATTAATAAAAGAACAAATGGTAAAGCGATTGCCACAGCTGAAGATTTTACAATCCACAAAAGTACGAAACAAAATAGTTGTATAATTGTAAATAAATGCATCCTCCATGTTTTAACCTATTAATTCAAAAAAAAAATTCACAACAGGCTAGAAAAAAAATGTTTTAAATGAATTTAATACCCTTTGTACGTAAGCTGCTTGTGGATGATGTTTAACTGGCATAAGAAATAATCGTAATCTTTCGAAAAACTGTACTCCGCTCATGGATACTACTCCCATGTAGATAAAAATTCCAAAAAGCACAGAAACAGGAATAAGCCTTAAAACTGTAGTCATAAACACCGAAAAACCTGAATCCAAGATGTATCGTGTATTAATTAATTGCGGATGTTAATTAATAACTTGATCATGTTTATTGCAATTTTTTTTACCAACTAAAAGACTAACAAATAAATTTGTCATCCGCTGATCTTTGACTTCTAAAATATGTGGCTTATCACCGGGTGCGTGTGTTTGACTCATAACTGTGAGACTCATGACGTGAGAAATAGCTCTGACAATAGCCGCAGACATCCACGGACCTCCCACAATGCTACTCAATAAATTGAGTACGCACATAAGTAGAATATCTAAATGGAAACCAGATCCCTTCTTGAGCATTCTTTCTGGTTTTTTCATTATTAGCCTAATAACATTTAAAACAAAAAATGTCAATCGAGAAATAAAACTTAAAAAAAGAAACGTTTGCACTTACTCGCAGATTTGAACTTCCATGAATAATAGAATAAAAAATAGCATCGCCGGTAAAAACGCAGCAAAAATGTGCCAAATTGCCAAACGAGATTCCATTCCCATTGGATGAATTACCCAGCCACGAGATGTAGAATCACTTGGAGAAATAGTATCAGGTATGCTTAATTTCTAAAAGGTAAATTGAATGGTATTATAAATTTTCAAAACTGTTAAATTCGTCGTTTTCACCTCTGTGTAAGTGTCCTGAACACAATAGTCCAGCGTCACCATAACAGCTATTGCAATTGGAACTCCAAAATCACCAAGAGCTCGACGCGCCTTTTTCAAAACTTTTGTAAATTATTAATAAATATTAATTATTATAAATAACTCACCGTTCTGCCCAAATAATGACCATTTCGAAATTGTCTTAAAAAATATGCAATAAAAAACGTTCCAAACATTAGAATCATTGTGAGAAGAGCAGTATTTGGCTGATTTTTCACCGGGGTATGCATTGTAGTCTTAGCAATTGCAGGATAAAGTGTAATGAGGCTACCGTTTTCGTGAGCAAATGTATAGTTGGGAGCCAGGTGAAGGAAACTGGTAGCGGCTAGCATTGCGTGCGAGTACTCAGATGCATAAGGTTCCGAAGTCATTGTGGGCTTTCCTACAATGGTTCCATTGGCAGTGAGATTTAAAAGAGTTTCTTCCTCGATGTAACAGTAAGTTGTGCGAAGCGGATGCTCTTGAAACACCTTTTTAAAAAATCATAATTTAAATACTCTCCATTCAAACCATAAATTAAACCGTACCTGGACAAGTTTTGTCAATGCTTCATATATATATATTATTGAAATTAACGCCGATAAAATATCTTCAATAAAGCGAGTGAAATAACGCAGGAAAAAACTACCCTCTACCGCAACAACCACCGTGGAAATTATAACTAACCAAACTCCGATCCAAAATCTCATGGCAAGAAATTCAATTCCATAACTCTGACAAAACTTTCAAAAACAAAAATTGTTGTAAAAATATATAAACTTTAATTTTACAAGATTAATGAATCACTTACTGAAAACAAGCTCTCGTCAAAAAGTAACACTGGACCCGTCACTCCAATAATCATTAATGGTTGACCGGAAAACAATGAAAATAAAATACCACAAAATGAAGAGCAAATGAGAGTTTCCGTCACTCCAATTAAGTTTTGGGTTTTATTACCTGAAAATAATAATTTTATTCAATTTATGAAGAACTTAAAAATATAAAAGACTCAACCAAGTCAAAAATGCAATTGTAATGTAAGATACTCACTGAGTATTCCACCAAAACTTATAGCTCCAGACAGCGCCGCAAAATAAATAAATATTGTCGCCGATAAACACTGTATACTAAACGCATCCGTAATGTCAGTACGGTACCACGGCATTCTTCTTCGGATGTCACGTATAAGTCCACCAAAAGGACGGCGTGTTCGTTGTAAAGGATCGTCATACGGTTTTTTAAGTTCTTCTTCAGCAATTAACGCTAAATATATTTCATCCCAAAATACTCATTATTTAAGTTTATTACATTATTAATGACGGGAAAGTCTTACCGATTTTTTCTTTTTCTTTATGCTTCCTTTGATGAATTTCTTCCGTTTTCTTTTGAATTTCCTGAATTGGAAGTAAAGATTGATCGTGCCAATCGCCAGGCGGAAGAACAATACTATCGTCTAAGAATTCGTTAATTGCTCTTAATAAATCCTTTCCATCGTCAGCCTTATAAGCAGCTTCATGAAACGACTACATTTGTCTCAAAATTAGAAATTGAGCTTACATGACGTCTAAAAGATTATTATAGCTACCCTGTTAGACATAAGAGTAGAAATCGATCGCCCAACTTCATGATAATCCAATTGACACCTCGTTGGACCTAGCAGAATAAACATAAAACGTACGGGCACCGGAACCTTGAATAAAAATAAAAAATAATGGTTTATTAATTTGATCCTTGCTTAATTGAAATGATTAAGTCTCACTTCAAGCAATGAAGGTAAAACAGTTCCTTCCGCTAGCCTGACAAAAGCAATAGTTGGTTGCTCCAAAAAATCAACTCCTCCGACCAAAACAGTTGTAGCTTCAGCTCCTTCGGGAATTTTTTTCATGATACTCATATCAACATTGCGCCATAAATCGTCTTGAGAGCCGATCTGTGAGCCAGTGCAATGAGAATTACTGTCGTTATCTTTTATATCAATCTGAAGAAAACAATAATATGTTAAATAATTATTATATGCAATAATTATATAATGCAACTACTGTACCTCAATATGTCCAGGAATGTGAGGCGATACTATGTTTCTCGTTAAATCAATTTCCGTTTTATTTTTTTCCTTTGCAGCTTTAATCGCAGCGTCAATGGCCGCGTCATTTTGGGGAATACTAAACGACACACTTTTCAAGGGTCTTTATAATTAAAATAAAAAAAAAATAAAAACAGTTTATTAAAAATAATTTAGAATTTATTTAGTATTATTTAGCCTACTTTGATTTATCATCTGCCAGCGATAAAAGACTATTGTAACCCGACGCGTTTCTTTTTAAGCCAAACTGAAAATTCTTGTGCTCGTTAACGTGCCTATGTCTCAATAAAAGAGCTCTCATAACCGCTCCTAAAATTCATATTATATAAATTGCATTAAGGAAAAAGCAATAGCCAATTGTACCTTTATCTTCGGAAGAAATTTGATCGTTAATAACCATATTTTCAACAACTCTATATGCTATTCCAGGAAGTTCTTTTTCTTCTAAATCTAGCAGTACAGTTCCTAAAATAAAATCGCAAAAAATAAAATAAAAATAGAAACCGCTATAATTAAAACAAAATGGACTGTTTTTAAAATGTATACCGTACCTTGTTCTAAACATTTTCGAAGATTTAAAAGACTGTGAAATGAAAGTGGTCCAACGTGAGGTTTGCCCCATCGATCGGCACCAACTTCAAGATCTTCTTCATATTTTATCCACCTAGCAGTTTCCTTCCACTCTAATTCCCCATCGCCCAAAATCAGTTCATCCAATTCTACGAACGTCTACAAATAATTTTAAAAAACCCACTTTCAATAATATTTAATAAATTACAGTATAACTTCAATAATATATCGTATGTTTCGTAATAGCATGGTTAAATCTAATTAATGCAATTTAAAGATTTTCGTTGAGAATTGAAGTAACCCGATGTGACTCATTTATTTGACTAGTTCATTATTTTATCAATGGAATTAGAAAAGGTGTAAACAAAATGTAATCTAAATTGTTCATAGCATTTTCTTGTAGTTTTTATTTATAATTTATATAAAATTTTGCTTTTGAATTATTTTTAAAGTAGCGGCCTAGGTCAATGCGGGACCCAATTTGGCTAAAGGTAAGTAATGCTTAATTTAACAATAAAATTGTTTTATTAGTTTAATATGAAGGTTAAAGTTTAATAGATATAAAATAAGAGTTTTAGAATGTTTTCGGTAACCTCTACTATACAGTAACATTGTTAATAGTCTCAAAAAAAATTTTTTTAATTGAAAATATAACTTACTTAAAATATTAGAAAACATTTACTATCCGGAGATATTTATTTTGTGCATGCAAGCATAAATCTGTGCAAAAAATTTTTTTTTTAAAAAAAAACAAACATTTTACCTCGTGTGGTTGTCGGTCAAATATTTTTTTTGCAACAGGTAATGTCGTCAGTTGTTTAACATTGCCTTCTTTATTTGGAACATGAATAAATGAGCTAACAGCGCTCTTTGCTTGAATCTTGTGTCTTCGAATGCCTCGAACATCCTCAAATCGATGACCTGGAGTGAATTTTATTAAATCAGTTTTACAAATATTCTCAGCAATCACTTTGATTAAACCTACTGGCCATAACGTCTAAATCTCCTTCTTTTAATAATTGAGCCTCCTCTGGTTCAGTTGGAATTTTATCGAGGCCTTTATCATTGCCACTTTCCGTTCCGGAAAATTTTCGATCAGCTGGATCTTCCTCCCTTATATGCTTACGATGAAGCCTGTGCCTAATTCGCAAGTAAAGTACCTTTATAATACTGATTGAAAATAAATGCAAATTAATATAAAAATTACTTGTAACGTCTGTGAAACGTTTTTTCTTCGAGTTCGTCATCATCAGCTTCATCCTGGCCTTCGCTTCCTAAAAATAAAACATTTTGTGAATAATTATGCTGATTGATTTTAATAAAATAAAGATAAATCAACCATCACAAATTATTACGGTAGTATCTGCACCTCGTATTTAAAACAACTAATTTTCAAACATAAATGCAATTGAAAGTACATGTACACGTATAACCTGCTAGTTTCGGAGCAAATCAGTTTAATAAAACCAATTTAAAAAAACCCTCTACATTACGAGCTTGGATTTTAATCATTCTCCGCAGCTTCTGCCATTATAAGTTGTTTTAAAAAAAATTATCATAAATTGTTTTGTAAATTGTATCGTTAAAAATACCTATAATTTTCTTTAGCCTATTATTCTCTGAATAAACAACCACATTAAATTTTTTAAAAAAATACCTATAATTTATTTATTTATTATAATTATCATTTTGTTTTGCTGCGTCATAAGAATTAAAAACAAATCCATTAAAAATATAAGTAAAAATACTGTAATTACCAACTCAATCATTATTACCTTATCGAGTTAGTCACTATACTACTGTGATATTATTTCGTGTAGGCCTTCTAAAGCGAGTATTGCAGTGAAGTATGCATAAAAGCACCCCTTATTATTTTAATAATGACAAAACTATTTATTAGGGTAATAAATGTAAAAAATAAAAATAACATCACAAATCGCTCGCTACTGTACACACACACACACACACACACAAAAAAAAAACATGTGATAAATACACATTATACTTTCTGCTGTGTAAATAGATTACAAAATAGGAAGCGCGCACTTTATCAAAATTCCACAAATTATAAAAATCAGTCGTAAAGTATGCTCCGTATACTTTATAACAAACTTTTTTTTTTAATAATATTTTTTAAATTTAAAGCATCCACATTGCAAGCACAAAAAAGTTTCTTTTTAATAATATTTTTATAGCATCCACATCGCGAGCATAAAAAAGTTTCTTTTTGATAATATTTGTTAAATTTAAAGCATCTCAATTGCAAGCATAAAAAATTGTTTACAAAATTTCAAAATGTAAAAGGAAAATTCAACGATTTTTTTAATAAAATGCAAAAAATCTGAAAAAGAGCGTTTCTCTGCTTTACAAATTTAATCTGCTTTGCCAAGTACAGTATTGAAAATGCTCCAATCAAAAATTTCTAGCTTAAAAGGTCAGCTGATGTTTGGCAAGAGAACGCACTATGCTAAAAAATATATAATACCGGTATCTGTATCTTATTAATTTGTGATACTTTTAGTAAAACAATCATTTAAAAATAATTGTTGTGCCAATTATTACTTGAAATAATTAATTTTGACTTCCTGCTACATTTAACGCAGGAACTAATGCAAGAAACGTAGTGTAATTTTAAAAAATTCCTTATTAAACATTTGCTGAATTTATCAGTTATAATTCTTGAAAGGAAATCGATACAGTAGAATGATATTATTTTACGCAACAAGCAAATTCATATTCTTTTTCAGTGATTTAAAAAATTAATTCTTAAAATAGTTTTGCTGAAGTCCTGAAGCCACTATTTTATCGCGAGTATAAAACAAATTGCCAAAATTCTTTACTTTTTAATAATAATAAAAAAGTAAAGATTAAATTCGAAATTCGTATTGATTTTATAATACGAAATGCAAACGCAAAAGAAATTTTGATTCTAAAAATCAATGCATGCATTTGCCAAGGCCATTACCGTAGAAGTTCAACTACACTAATGTAAAAATACCAACGTAGGTGAAAAATGAATATAAAAGTCTTGTTTTCAATTGATATTACTATAGCATAAATTCTATAAAAATGTTAATCAGAAAAATAAGTAAATAAACCTCTGTAAAATTTGACAGTGTATGTAGGTCAAACCATTTCGGCCGGTCAAACTAGTTTATCCTAGAATTTTTTCAAAGGCTGTTTATTAAAGCTGAAGCTAAGGAATAATAATAATCGTGAATGAAGAGGGTCTAAGGGGAAAAGGCAAAACAAGTTTGCCATAAAAATATTTTGGCCTAGGCAGTACTAGTTCCCTTCATTTCGATCGGGTTTAGCCTGTAACCATTATTATTTATTCATCACACACCAATATTTTTTAATGAAAAAACTAAACAAAAAAAAAATTGGCTCACTTTCAGACAAAACCTCATTATTTTCTATAGAGCTAAGGAAACAATGTGTTTATAAGTGTACCGGTAATTTCGATAAATATTAATTTTCTGTACGTATAGTGAAGGTTTGGTTATCCGCATTTTCACCGCATTCCTTGAGAACATCCGCAGTAACCTTAACCTTATAGATCTAAGAAGCTAAGAATATTGAAGAATTCCAACGTTACGAACGAATATTTCTAGTACAATTCCTATTTACTGTCAAATTGGGACTACTAAATTTCCCTTTTATTAATTTTTTCTTTAATTAATTTTTGGTTTTATAAATTGTTCCTTTTTTTGCAAATATTCCAGTACATTAAAATAATAACCAGCTTAAAAATTCGATCGCTTTGAATAATTTATAAAACATCGGTAAATAAACCTACACGATAACATTTAAAACAAAATAAATACCGATGTTGATTTTAAAATGCGAAGTTTCGAGTGTATTTTTTCTTAAAAATTTAACAATAGTAGGCCTATAACACATTAAAAGTGTTATTTATACCGTTTCAATTACATTATTATGGTAATACCGTAAGCAAAATAAAAAAGAAGATACCGGTACAAAACAAACATTTCCAAATTTTTTTTTTTTTTTAAATTTTAAGTGTTGTAATTTGATTTGGCTTATTTAAAATTACTTCATGCAATCTTTTAAATTTAGAAAAATAATTCATAGTTGCAATATTATGAAATGCACTTTCAATTCATACTGACGCCAAAAAGTTTTTTTAACTAAATGTTTTTAAAGATGTAAACAAAGTATTTATTTTCACTTACCGACTTCAAATTTCACCCTTCCTTTCGTTGTGCCGAACGAATCCGGTGACATCTCCCCTGACGATTTTCGCTCGTTAAATAATTCGGAAGCATCATTTTTCCTTTTTTTAAAAACAAACCACAATTATTATAATAACTACTGTTACTAAATTTAAAATAAAATAAACTAAGAAAAAATGACTCAATAAAACTGATACCGGAATTTTTTAAAAATATAAACTTACCGAATTTTGCTCAACGATGACTCCCGACGCGTTGGAATAGACGGCAATAGAGGCACATCTTCCGTCGAAGGATTCGTTATTTCATTATCATCCGATTCGGGAACTTTGTTATCATCGTAAGGCCACCTTGACCTATTCTCCTCTGGCGACGGTTCACTCCCATCCTCATCACCGACGAAAAATCCCACATTTTGCTGAGAAGATCCATTGGACATATCAGAGACCACACCAGGCGATCCGGCGTCTTCCGCAGACGCGCGCTAAATAAGGATTCGGCGAAAACCAAAACAGTGAGAGTTAGTAAGCCAAATTGACGAAAGTAGAGTAAAAATCGATGGCCCCTTCTCGTTATCCATCATATGCATCCCGATCGAAAATAACCTTGTGCGCCCATATAGATTCCTCCCCAGCTCGCACACTTCCGGATACAGAGAAGCCTCTTGAAATGCGGGAGGTTAGCGTAATGTCTCGCATACGTAGACGATCGATAAGACAGGGTATTATTTTTTCCCCCGCCTACTACGCTATGTCTTACTACTGTATTTCGTCCTTAAGAAATACAATTGTATTCCAGTACCGAATTGTCTCGCATAAAAGTTTCGCGTTGGAATAAGTATAAAACCAAACTCGTGTACATAGAATGCAGTCTTATTAACAATTCATAACGCGAAAGAAAAATAAAGTGAATGGTTGATGAAACAACAAGTAAATTATAAATAAAAGATTCTCCGCAATACAGTAGCGTAGATTTAAAGAGAATAGACTGCTATAATATAATAAACGACTTTATCATTGAGGTCATCAAGCAGAAAGTATTTATGGAACCGTATAATCAATACATTAAATTAAATCAATATTGATACCGGTACGTAAGATAAAATAATACCCAATCGATTTTTCTCACAAAAAAAAAAAAAAAAAAACAAATAGGCCCATTGGTAATTATCTAGCATCTAACTAATCGTTTAAGGCCATTGAACGTCGTCAATTAAGGTCTCGTTTTATCTCCCAGCCTTGATTAAAATACAGTGTCATACGTTCTGCATGAGCATTATCAGTTAGGCGCAGAATCGCCGGCGTTCTTTAATAAATGATTGTGTTTGGATAATATAGTGTGCATGTAGAAGTGATCGATGAAAATAGGTTGCCCGAGTATTATACATGTACAATATAAGCAACAAAAAAGAAAGAAAACGCTGTGATCGTTTTATGACAGAAAATATTAATATTAAATTTAAATACAGTCGACGTAGTGTAAATATTTATGTCATAATATTTGGTAATCTGGCTCATTGGTTAATAAATGATAGTCAATCATAGGAAGCAGCAGCGAATAAAGATCATTTAAATATGGTTTACTAGTACCGGCACTTTATGTTGTACAATTAATGTAAATAAAGTTACAACGTTTAAATATTTGTTAATATCAAAAAAACAAAAATTAAATAATGTTTGATAAAAAAAAAACAATTATCAACATTTTGGACGTTTTTTGTACAATTTATGACGAGTTAATGAATGGGGTTTGAGGAAGAGCGGTAAATATTCGCAGCAAAACTCATTATTATCACAAAAATAATTATGATTATGCAATAATTTTAAAGTTATTTTAAAAATATAATCAGAAACGCTAATCCAGTAATTTTATAACCGCAAATTATAAAACTGTTTCAATAAATTTTAAAAATTAAAATTTTATTTTTACTGTATTATATTCATCGTTGGTGTGGAATAAGTAAGCAGGCCTACAAGTGTAGTAAATAAATAAAATGTATTAAGCTTTTAAAAAAAATTCCGAAATGAAATAAATAAAATTAATTAATTTAAACGATAAAAATAAAAAAAAAAACTAGATCAAAGAAGAATGATTTACTACGGTATGTTAATAATTGTTAACTGGAACCTACCGCAAGCAAAATTCAGTTCTTTATTAAAAAATATAGCATTTAATACGTTGAAACCATAATATAGCTCAACCCTTTCACTACGATAATTGAGATTTCTTACTATTCTCAAATAATAAGTTTTGATTAAAAATAAAATAATATCGTTACTCTATTGACAGCCCAGTTCTGTAACGTGATCCAAAATGCCGCATTTGGCATAATATTATTGTCCCCCTTTCTCTCGTGAAGGTCTCCCTAACTTCCGGTGAAATTGGATTGGCGAGAAATTAAATTCATGCGCTGGGTGGTGGCGGAACCCTTGTAATCCGAATACCTCCCCTTCCTTTTACTCGCTTCATTTGGATTACAGTGTAGTACATGTACAATTATGATTATTATTATTACCTCACCTCATTGAAAGACTAACCCGAAGTCTACGTCAATTTCACTGATAAAAATAAACCAAGAAACAGGATAAAAAAATTTCTAAAGCAATAGTGACATTTTAACCCTAAAGCAAAGTATATTTGTTGTCAAAGAAAAACAATATTTAGTGCTGCTCGCTAAACAATAATATAAATGGGATTTTCAAGTATCAAATTAACAATGAAAAATGTGTAGTCAAGATTAAAAGCACAAACTTTAAACTGAAAAAACCTCTCCGGTACCTTGTTGAAAACATAACGAAAATACCGGTAAGTCATTCTTTCAAAATCTAAATGCAATGGGGATAATTTTAAGACAAAATTATAAGACATTAATATAAAATTTTTCATTTCTAATGAAGGCTTCACGTTCAATTTGAACGAAATCTAGGTCAGAAAAATATCTTAAGCCTTTTACTTTATCGATTTAACTTTTTGTGAGCTAAAGCATTTTTTAAATACTGTATATCGTTTATAACAAAACTGGTCTATATTAAATTAAATAATGCCTGTAATGTGGTAATTAAAGCAACTAATTTACAAA
The DNA here is from genome assembly GCA_034692225.1 of Polydesmus complanatus. NCBI lineage: Eukaryota > Metazoa > Arthropoda > Diplopoda > Polydesmida > Polydesmidae > Polydesmus > Polydesmus complanatus. The sequence goes on from JAQGAZ010000052.1 coordinate 58,788, forward strand.
TTTAGTAATAGTAAATAAAACAATTTAATTCGCAATCAATAATAATACTGTATTACGGTAAAACCTTTTGCTACAATACGCAAACGTTAATTTCAAATACATGTAGCTGCTTGCCTTATCCCAGAAAATTACGAAGTTAAAGGGGGGTAACAAACGGAATAAATCTAAAACAATATTATAAAATGTACTTACAAAATGTGAGAAACTTTTATTAGGTTGTAATTCGGTATGAGCAGGATGCTTTTCCTCTTTTCCATCTGGTGTGTCGGATTCTGAATTTCGAGACTGCCGTCGCCTCATCGATCTCGAATGAATGGATTTTAGCGGATGATGCATGTGAGGAAAACTCTCCCCGCGGTGAACTGAAAAAATATAAATACACATTCATTAGCTTAACCAAAATCTTACAACTACCTTGAAATATACAAAATATTATACATACTAAGTTATCAATTCTTTCAATCATTCGCCATCAGATCGAAATATCACTAATAATCAAATCAATCAAATTCAACTTAACACTTGCTCATAAAAACTTGGTAGAAAAATAAAAAAAAAAAAACGTTTTGAAAAAAGAAAATTTTAATTTGTTTTGAACTTTTCTACTGACTAAAACCAAAAATTTAAATAAACAAAAACTACACTAGTCATGAAGCATTCAAAATGCGGGGAGTTGTTTTTTTTTTTTTAATAAAAACATTTTGTAAACATTCTAATTAAGCGCCTTAAACTCACTGCTAAAATCTCCCACCTTTTATTGTCTCCGAATCCTTGATCAAAACATATATTATAAACAAATATATATTATAAAGTGATAGAGAATAAATTTTGAAAGTCTCTTTAGATTTCTAGAATTTAATACTAATAATATAATTATTTAAAAAAAAAAACCATACGATTAAAATTTGCGCCGTGCCAGGCACAATAAAAAAAAAAAAAAAAAAAAATTAACAGTACAATATTACCGGTAACAATTTAAAATTGGGACAAAACCCCCTTATCTATATTTTTTTTAATCAAAACTGTCTATTTTAAATGACATGCATTTTTTGTTTTCATTATTCACGATTAAAAGCAATGCCAAATTAAATTTTATTTGCAAATATCTTGGTTCTAAGACTAATCGGCTTTGAAATTAAAAAAAATAATAATAACAAACAAAACAAGAAAAAATTAACTTCGAAAATAAAAAATGTTAATATTTGCGTATCTATTCTTGTTTTTAACTAATAATAAATTAAAATAATACTTCCAACTAAATTATTAAAATATTTCAGCCAATAAACTAAACGCGTCTAATCTTTAAAAAAAAATTACGAACACGTGTTGCTCCATCTTTTTTTTTTTTTATATAAAAAATAAAAAAAATAAGACAACAGAAGAAATACTATAAAACGTACTTACGTTGATAATCAGTTTCGTTGTATCGATGCCCATCCGGTTGCACTTTCGAAGTATTTGAAGCAGCCATCACTTGAGATAAAGTTTCGGCTGATTCAAATAATTTTTCCATATCTTCGTCCAAAGAATCCATTGGATGCCACCCTCCCTTTGCACTACCGTCCGATGATGGACTCTTCTATTTAAAACAATATAACATTAATGATATCCAAAAAAACCAAAAAAAAACAAAAAAACAAACTTAAACAATACTTTTAACACTATGTCGGAAACAATTTGTGATTTATACCATAATATCGTGGCCAAATCAGTGTTTTCGAAAAAGAAAAAAAAACAAATTTTAATTTGCGGCAGTCAGTACAAATAGCTCGAAATGTTGCAGTTTATAATTACGTGACTTTCGAATAAAATTACAAATTCAAAATAACAATAAGATTTTGACTATAATAGACGTACAAATCAAGTTGTGGCAAGTTATTAGCCAACCGCTCAATTATGCACCTGATTTTGTCGTGTTTCGTTCGCGTACCAATGTTACCACGAGGAAAACATTCAAGTCGCTTGACCAAATCGTTTATTACGAATGAGCCCCATTCCATCTATTGAATCATCACAATTTCGCGCTGCTCTATTACAACTACACGACTGCTCTGTAGAGTGGTGATAATTAAAATCCAACAAAATAAATAACCCCTTCTAATACATTTTTCGCATCTTTTCACTAGAATTTCATCTGACATTTCTACTGATTGAACAATCCAAGGATATATCGCAGTTATTAGTTTAGATACGATAATAAATCCTTTTTGGGAGAATAAAAAAATTAAATTAAATGAAACAATTTAATATCAGCCTTAAATTTATTTTATTTTTTTGGTAAACTCAATATTATTGCGCATGAAACTAGAATAAGCACAATACTGTAATTCGCTTAAAATATACTCCGTAATAAAAAGCAAACAGAGAAGTAAACATTTATAATTTTCATACATTTTGTAGTTGACAAAATGAATGCATTCAAGTTTATTAATTTTATTGTTCATTTATTTTTAATAAAGGCCTTAGGAAAATAGACATTCAAGTGTTTTCTTTTAATCACGGCGAAGCAATGCATGACGAATCTCTTCATAAATAATAACGAAACCCGTCGGTTAAATTAAAATTTAGGTCGAAAAAATAATACTAATCCAGCGAATTCAAAAACATTAATTTTAATTTTTACCGACAGATTAATAAATTATAAGTAAAATAATAAAAGAGTATTATTAAAATGTATGAAGTTTTAAAATTCACGTTTTAAATGTGATTCCAATTTTATAATACGGCTTATAAATCTTTAACCCGTGCCTTGACTGACTCAAATTAAATAATAGCAAATTCAGATTGATGAAAAGCGAAAGTATGCAAATAACATTACAGCCAAATAGATCAATAAAACATTGTTATTCCGATTCACAAGATAGATGAATGGTTGTCATTCCGAGACAATTTGTGTTGATGGCATCATGCCCATTCACCGCCTAACCTTTTCTCATCCGCTTACGTTATATAAACATTTTGGCAACGTTTCAAAAAATATCCCTCGCTCAATAATACACAACGTGAACAGACAACAAAAATCATATGACTCAAAACCCAAATAAAGAAACAAAAAGTTGAAGAATGCATACCTGTTTTTTCCCAAACGAAGTTTCCGCCATCCTGATTAACTGAAAAAGAAAAAAAAAAGAAAATAAGAATAATGAGAAAAAATATATATATTATATTATACAGTACGTCACAATTGTAAATTTGAATAGAAATTCCTATTTTTTTTTTTTTTAATCCTTACATGACGGAAACACAATTAAAAATTATTTTTTTTAAAGAAAAATGATTTACTGTATATCTCGCATTATAATCATATTCTTTTCAAAGTTGTGTTTAGCCTTACAAGGAACCCTGTTTTAGCAAATTATCAGATTTATCAAGTTGTTCCAAGTACATGGCAAAGCGCACCAAAAATAGCCCTGGCTGGAAGTTTTGCATTTCAGTAAGTGAATCAGTTGACAGTTTCATAAGCAAGAAAATTTACAAGTATGACAATCTACCAAAAATTAAGTAGTTGTAAACAAAAGCAGTCTAGTAAAATATATATTTCCGGTGCTATTAGTGTCTCAAAAAAAAAAATCCATTAAAAAACATAAAATTATTATCAGGTCTATTGACGTTACCTGGTATACCTTTGCTAAATTATTTCAAATTTATGCTTTCAAGAATAAAGCGTTACATAATACATTAAATTATTGTCATAGTTTTAATACACATCTCAAGCAGTATCTCATTTTTGTAATGGAAATTAATAAGAATTTTTCATCATAATTTTAAAATTAAAATCTTGCATCATTAATTTTTATTATTTCTAAGAAAAATAAAAATTCTTAAAAGCGCATTAAACTTTTAAAAATCTAGCTTATGACATTAATATTATTGATTTGTGACTTTGAAATTACTTTAATGAACGTTAGTTAAACGTTTTTTTTTTTTTTTTTTTAAATGCAAGTAGGCCTACCGGTAACTAGTTAAGGTCGGTAATAAATGCCCACCTGTTTCGCTTTTACTGTATTTAGCGCGCATCCTGTTCGAAAATGAAGATCAAGAGCCTCACTTTCGACAGTAGACATTTTGTTCGTGATGTTATAAAAGAAAAAGAAAAGAAAAGAAAAAAAGTACTAGAATAAAAATCAGCGCTTTGACTTAACAATAGCCATCAGCGTCAAAACTTATAAAGAAAAACGAGAATTTGATTTCAAGTTTTAACTTTCAATAAGCTTACATTAATCGAAAGTAAAATTAATAAATAAAAAAAAAAAAATGAAAACGGGTGTCGCACAAAACTAATTAACTTTCCTTTTCTTAAGAAATACAGTAAAATCGTACAAGAATTCAACAACAATCAAAAAAAAAAAAGAAAAAAACTGAGAATATATTATATTTTTTTTTCATTATAATTATTTGCCTTAGGCATTTAAATAATTCTGCTATGTATTAAATTTGTAAACATGAATTAAATTTTTAACTTGAATTTTCTATTCAACATAAAAATGTGGAAAGAAAAAAAAAAGTTTTTAATAATGTTTGCTAATGAAAAACCGTAAAGTTGCTCTCATTTTTGTAGCCAAAGGGTAACTAACTATCAGTAAGTACGTGTACGAGCGATAATAATAATTATATTATAGCCTATAGTAATAATATGCATTCACTTGTGTAAAAAGAGATTTAGATTTTTAAATCATTACCGGTATATTAAATTTTTTTTTTTTTTTAAAATACACATTATATTGTTCGTTTTTATTCTCGGTCAACAAAATTACGCAGCTGGTTCAAACCAAACTCGAGTACATCAAATTAATGCTATTTACAGAATGTTATATCAGCGTTAGAGTTATTATTAAAATTTGAACAATAAAAAAACGTGTCTTACATATTAGAAAATAAGTTCGCCATTAAAAAAAAAATAATATCATGCTTAAAATTGTAATTAAAACCCTTAATTATTTTTCATAATAATATAAATTGAACTAGTTAACTTATTAAAAACTCTTTTACATTGCCTTCGTACAAATTTTAATAACAACAAAAAAAAAAAAAAAAAAAAAAAATGTTTTGACTATTGATAAACAATTAATACAAAAATAAATAGATTATGCTATTATAGAAATGCAACAAATATTTTTTCTATTTAAAATTAATAATTTAAAATTGAGTATTTTTTTCTTTTTTTTTTTTCTTAAAAAAAAAGTTTAATGACTTTTTTTGGTTAAACGAGTGGGTGTTGTTTATGCTAATAAACCAGTCAACTAGAAAGTATTATATGGTATTAGCTCTAACGCTTAATACCTACAGTAACTAATAAATTATACTTTCTGCCTCAAAAAATATCGTACAAAACCGTTGAAAATCCACATTGCTAACCTCTAATTTTCACTGCTAACCTTGACATTTAACTCGGTCTTATTTAAAAAAAAAAAAGTTAACCGCAAAATATACCTGAAAAATCACTACTCCGCTCAAAACTGCATCAATTAATCAAAATATCAGTCAAAAAACTCTGTTTTATCTCTTAAATCAATTGTATTTACAAATACACGTGGTAAAAAAAATTTTCGAGCAAAGAAAAGGACGAAAGGAATGAATAAATTACATTATACAGAGTAACTGTTTAAAAAAAAAATCATTTCACCATAACATGTAAATTGCGGTTTAGGTAAGAGTTCGTTAAGAAAAAAAAAACAACAAAATTTATTTTTAAAGATTTTGAATATGCAAATTAAATTTTGCAATGCCACACCGTTTTGAATATAAAAAAAAAATGGAAATTGCGTTCAACAGCCTCACAATTTCAATTAAAAACCAACTCATTCAAAAATCCCCCTTTTCATTAAATTAATTAAAATTTTGAGTATAAAATAACATAATTCTATCCGATTTAATACACGGCACAATAATGTCTGGCATAGATCTTGTTTTTATCGTAAAAACAATTTCGTCTATCATAATAATTATTAACTGGAATATAATGAAAACGTCGAATTGAACGTGAATAATGTTTATACTAACCTTTCGACCTTTTGTTACTTAAAAGAAACGAGATGTATCCGCGCAAACTCGTTAATGTTTCTGTGAACTCGTGGAGAAAAAATAAACCCAAACTTCGTGTCCGAAATAGGTTTGAAAAATAAAATAGGTAAAAAAGCTTTTTGTGCTGCGCCAACTCCTACTCGAGATATTAATATGTTCCCCGAGTTCAATGAATAGCCCCGACTCGCCCCGAGGTTACCAAGTTATGCTTTCTTTATTCTTTTTTAAATAAAATGTACAGTATATCAGTATGTCTTAAAAAGTTTTACGGTTAAGTTTAATAACATTTCTCCACCGATTTCGCAACACTTTCACCTTCTCTTCACTTATCTAATGACCAATACAGGATTAGAAAAGAAAAAAAAATTGGCTTTGACCCGAGGCGGAACATTTATCTTCATTCAAGAGGAGCTGACAGGACCTAATTTCCTAACTTTAATTATTTAGATATTTGAATAATCATACGTAATGGTATTTTTACCTGTCAAAATCCGGTTCAACGTAAAAAAATAAAGTTGTTCTTTTTATTATTAGACTCGTTTTATTTGAAACTTTGCATTTTAACGTATTTTGGATGAGCGCGCTTGTCTACTCTTAATTTTCACGCCTACGCTTTCCAAAGTAATTTTATTCTTTTATTATCTTTAACAATTTTACCCAAAATATTAAGCTGATAATATTTTTTAAAAAACAATTTTTAAATCGAATTTTATACCTTTTTATTATTTTTTTCCCGAGTTGGTCAGTACTGGAGTGGCAATATTTTTTTTAAAAAAAAGGTAGCGATGTCGTTAAAAAGACACGATGTCCTTCGGGTATACTTTTAATTATCTCCACGCGTTAAATACTAAGCTAATGCTTTAATGGGAACAAAACCATTCAATTGTTCCCGTTAATTCCCTTGAAAGTTGTAAACGAAAATTGATCGCTTTTTTTTTTAAATAAGAAAAAGAACAATAATTATTATTAGTGTCGTTCCAATCTGCGTTAACCACTTGACTTTGTAATCAACGAAGCTAGCCTAATTAAACAATTATTTAGTTCCATGAAATTTTAACAAAAACTGTTCAAGTGCCAAAATAATAGAAAATTCAATCAGCGCCGCACCAGAATAGAGTAGTGCTATGGTTTAATTTTTTTTTTTTTATTATTAAAAAACAAAAAAATACAAAAACGACCTACAACTTCTCAAGGATAAAAACTCAACTTTGTTTTTTCGACTCTAAATTTAAACTTGATGTGATTTTTTATAAATTATCAAAATATTGGAAAATTTACGCAACTCAAAAATTCTCCGAAAATTAGAGTATTTCTATTGCGATAAATAAATGCTAGAAACAGCGTCTTAGGCTAGCTATTTGTATTTAAAAAAAAAATTATTCCCAAAATTAACTTAAACTTGTAGTGTAAAATGAAGTTAAAGCAGTAAATTAATTATTAATTCAACTATTTCATTGTATGACCAGAAATTTCTATGTTTTCCAAACTTTTAAATCGCATGCAAGTTTTCAACCACGTATACATTCATAATAATAATTATTATTATTATAAAAGTAAAACCTAAATATCTGTTGCAACCTATAATTTACTGAAATATTACAGTATCCTTCCTACCTTAATTTCCTTTTCTTTATTCCGTGGCTATTTTAAACGTTACAATTTTATACGCTATTCTAAGTTCGGATTTAAAGTTATGAAATATCTTCGAAAACAACATCATCCTGGCTGTCTATTAATTCAATAAGGAAAGATGAACAACTCCTTCAACAAATTTAAAAAAAAAAAAAACAAACAACAACGATATTTACAATACAATAATAATTACAAAAGGAAACATAATGTTCTAACGTCGCATATAAATTTAAAATCAAATTACAAATGCAATGTTGCTCAACACCGATGAAATCTCGACATATCAAAAACGAATGCATTCAAAATATATCTTTTTTTTTTTTTTCAGGAAATTTCTAGCAAACTAACATTTCGATGAGAATAATGTTAGAAGCGACCGCAACCGAGTATGTAGGTAAAAATATTTCTTTAAATAAAATCTTATTATGTACTCATAGAAATAGAATTGGCGTGAACGTCTTGCCGGAAAACGATGACCTTGTGATGCCATTTTATTGTTAAGAAATTAAAGTTTATTGTTGTATGCATTGTATCAGTTAATCCATAACTTATTAGCAATAATTTTTTTCAAAAAAATGGTACCTTACAAATATCGCTGACAAAATAAAAGGAAGCAAAAAATTAAATTTCGACAGATGAATTACTACTGATATATGAAATCAAAGTTGCAACATCTCGTTGGATTTCAAACAAAAACCTTTTGACGCCTCAAAAATAAAAGTCTGTAACTTTAAAGTTAACTCATATAAAATAATACTAATAAAAAAAAACTTTTTATTTTATCTTTTAAAAGAACTAATTCAAGTTACTTTTATTAGATTTCGATAATAGAACCCACGTTAATGGCGTAAAACAATAATAATAATAATAAAAAAAAATACTTACAAGAAAAACTCGTTTAACCGAATCAAATAAAAAAAATTTCATAACAACTGCAAATAATTTGTTGACGAAACAAATTATTTTTATCTCTTAATTTTATTTCTTTCTGTTGATTATTTAATTCAACAAGTGCGCTGGCGAAATCCAAAAAAAAAAAACTAATATCACTGGCCTCATTGTATTGATCTAGCACGCATTTGCTCAATACACTTCATCAATCACCAATACCTTTCATTATTAAGTAATATTAAATTTAAAAAAATAAATAAATAAACTTTATAAAAACAACTAATTCGATAACTCCAGGGGGGAAATTACTGCTATTTTGTGTTTTTAAAAATTTTTAATTTTTGCTTATTAAATTTGAACGTAGCGGTATGGCCTGGGGCGTGCCGGCTGACTAACACCGTCTTACCTCTTCTGTCAAAATCGCGTCTCAACTGCGTACTACCCCCATCAAACGTTTTTAGTAAATTAGTATTACAGACCCAGTTCTCAGAATTTTTGAAACACGTTCTTCTTCCATCACCAATAATTTATGCACGAATATCCGACGTAAAAAAAATTTAATTAAACAGATCTGATGAGGTTATACCCTACAGCCTTACGTCACCGCCGCTTGGTATAATATGCGAAGCGGGACAATAATATTTTGCAAAATTTTCATTACAATACCACCTTTTAATCGCGAGGTTTTTCATCTAACCATCAGTTTGCGAGAGAGACTGAGTGGCATAACGTAATTATATGTCTGAGGAAGGAGTGCAGTGCTCCGTATCGTGTAGAAATTGCGTGAACGAATGAGAGATTTCTCTCTTACTATTTACAGTGCAGCACATCAACAAGCACATGCATGCACTCGGCTACACACACATAAACACGACCAGCATTCGCGGAAACTATATTACTGTGTATATCGATTTCCCTTTTTTTTTTTTCTCTCTCTCCTTTATCTAATGTTTACAAAGCTATAAATGTGAATAATCTTACCTCCACATGTACTATTCGTATATAAATATTTTATAATATCAATGATATAAATAGGGTAATATTTACCTTTTGGAGAGATGATAAAACGCTTGATTTTAATCCAGAGTTATATTTTGAACCGCACGTGTATTGTATTTAAAACTAGCGTCATTTAAAAACGGCTCGGCTTCAACCGTGATCCGTTCAACGCAAGCCAGCTTCCAACTCGCGATCAAAGAGAGCGGTTTTGAGCTAGGTGAGAAGCGCTCGCCGGTTCCTCTTCTTGGCTTCGGGAGCCAAAACAAAAAAGGGGGTAAACAAGTTACGATGTACAGTAGTATTAAAAGAGTGGCGGCCACTTGGAATGCAAAAAGTCCACGCAAAAAAAATAATAAAACAAGCAAGATTACTTAATAAAAAAAATTGAGACAATAAAAAAAAATTGAGACATTAAAATTTAAAATGAGAAGGCTATTTACATTAACTAGTTTTATTTTTTTTAAAGTCACTTTATATCGAAAGTTGTTATTCTCTACTCTTGTCATATTAAAAAAAAAAAAAATTATATTTGATATAAATAAAAAAGAAAATGAAAATTAGTAGACATGGTTGTTTCCTTCCATTTCCGTCGAAGGAAACTACTGAAATGTTGAATAATTGGTATAAAGCAAGTCAACACGGCTGCCGGTGACGAAATTTCGCGGAACAACAACAATAATAATGTTAAAAGTGTTAGTAATCGTTTATTTTCGTTTCGAGAGTTAAATATGAAACTTAAATTTGAGATTATTATTTTTTTTTATTATTCTGATATCAATATCGTGCATATACATTATACCGGTATAAATTTAAAAAAAAAAAATATTATTATTAAACAGGAAGGTAGCATTAAGTATTATAATTGTTCACTATATACCTGAAATTTGAGTAAATTATTATGTTTTCAAAATTCATGCATGGCTAAAAAAAATATAAAAATTAAATTTTAGAAATACTGTAATACATTTTTTAAAATTAGTTTTATTAAACATAGCTACTATTAATGATTTTAGAAAAAAAAATCCTCCGCAAGAAAAAAAAGTACAAAGATTAAGCTCAAGTGTTTTGGATAAAAAAAAATTATAATTATGTTTATATTACAATGTACAGTATGTAAATAATTACTATGTACATGCATTTTTTAAATAATAGTTCGACAAAAGTTTGTGTTTGTCTTGTCACAATCTAAAATCACAGAGTTATATCATAGGTTATATTTATAGAATGAGGTCATGTCGTGTCTAATAATAATGCTCGTGTTGGATAATTTTGTTGAACTAGAACTTGGCATTTGAAAATCAAACACAAACGTGTCTTCAGGAAGAAAAACAATTGTTTTAATTTTAATGTGTTTTTGGCTTTAGTATAAACTAATATCCTTACTTTATAATTATTTGGATAGTTTAACGTATGAATGACTTTATACGGAACAAACGCGCGTTAATTTTTGAAAAGTCTCAAAACGTAAAAAAAAAAAAAAATAGATTAAAGTTATTATTATAATAGTATTATCGATTCATCAATTCAAAAAATTGCTTAATTCTTAATAAGTTTGAAAACTTTTTAAATTGCTTTCGTCAACAGTTGTGCATTTTTTAAACAGTTAATTAAATACTCGTATTAAATAAACTTTTAATACAAAGCCCGAGATTGAAAATATTGTGTAAACGATATCTTAAAAGTTCATTATCCACCATACTTTTAATCAGTTAGGGATGTTAAAAATAAATTTTAAAAATAATTATTAAACACCAGAAACCTACATATTATAGCCTACTTTCAAAAATAACGATTGCAAAATAATTTCTTTTATAATGTTTCGATTTAAAAGTTAATCGATTTTGATAGCTAATTTCCACTTTATTTTATTATTAATTATTCAAATTGAGTTTAAAATATTTTGTAATGAGATTATGAAGTTGTAAAAGTCTCAAGAAAATGTAGCAATTTTATTTGACTGGCAATTGATTGTGTATATTACTTAAACAATTATCGTAAGCTAGCTATTAATCATTATTAATTGGCAATCAATTTCCAAGAATACATAAGAGCTAGACAATAAATAATCATAAATAGTGGTTGTTTAGAATATCACAAATTAAAAAATTTTCCATAAAAAAATATTGGCAACCTATTTTTTTGGGGGGGGGAAAGATGTGTCAATGTCAGGGCCTTATCGATAAGAAGTGAGTTAAAATAAACACATAAAAAATTAAAGTTTCAAAAACGAGCTTTTTTGCGCTAATTGGTTACTGACTATAAATCGACATATTATTATGTTATTTTTTAAAACAAGTTTATTACATGTATCTGATAAATTTTGTGTAACTGTAAGCTATTACCACGCACCAATTAACGTAAAGTAATCATGGTTACTTGCTTAATTGTAATATAATTCTTAAATAATTTTTTTTAGCACATCTTATTATTTGGCAACGCAAGATCTGAGAAACATGCTACACTGTATTGCAAAAATTACATTAAAAAGTTAATATGTTTTACGATACAGGGAAATTTCGCTGCATGCTATATCTCTGCAATGCTCATTTAAATTAGGAATATTTTAAGAGTAATTTAAAATATTCCAATCAAATTTCAGCATTAACCAAATTGTTCGCCTAATTGCCATAACTATGTAAACAAAGCAACGAGGAAGCTGTATTTCATAATTCTAAACAATATTGATCTTTTAAAAACTTTTATACAAACAATTTAATATTATCGTTAAGCTTAAAATACACACGCAAGACATTTCTAAAATAAATTATCACATTGTTCGGAATAAATTTATTTTGATTTTGCAAATATTAAGCTTAAAATATTCAAATTTTCAACGATTTTACTATAGGTACTTTTTTTTCATACTTTGTTATATAAAATAAAATTGATATAATCTAAATAACAAGCAAACTATGCAAAATGTACACAAATTAAATTTGATCATGATTTAGTTATTATATAAGGTAAAGTTAAGTAGATAAACTCCAAAATAAAATATAAAACAAAATCGTTTCAAAATATTGAAGTAAATTAAGTATTCTAATAACTTAAGAATTTGTTTCGGGAGGTTTTGGGGAAATTGGATTATTTGAAGCTCTTTGTGAAAAATCACGAACAACTTCATTAAATGTTTCGTCTGTTAATTGAAAAACTAAATAAATTAAGCGAAAAAATTAACAACAAAACCATAAGCTTACCTGAATTTCCAAATTCCGATTCTTTCATTTCTTCATTTAATTTTGCTAACCGAAGTCTGTTATAAAAATAAATATATTTGAAATATCAGTACATTATAGCAATCATTTTGTTTTTATTTTAATTATATAAAATTATTAAGTTATATTAAGCGAATAATAATAGGATATTCATATTATAAAAAATATAAATAAAATAAATACTTACAACGTCACAATATCTGCATTGGCATTTTTGATAGCATAATGAAGAGCATCCTAGAAAATTGTTGCATAAATTTTTAAGCAACATAAAACAGCTAAAGCATACAAATAGTATTACCTTTTCATCAATATCCTTTAAGGTTTGATTAGCGCCACGTTTTAGAAGCAAGCAAACATGACTATATTTAAATTACAATATTAAATTTAAAATGACATTGGTAGCCATTAAAATAATATTGTCATTATTACCCAGTGTATCCAAGATTTGCTGCTAAGTGAAGCGGGGTCCTATTATGAATATCTCTTGAATCTAGCTTTGCACCATTTAATAATAAATATTCGCAACACGAAACGGAACCCTAAACAAAAATGTAAAAATAAATTGTAGTACTAAGACAAAATAAATTAGATGAAGATAAATCAATACACTCTTAATAGCATTATAAAGAGGAAAATTTCCTTCATCGTCAGGATTTGGCCAGTTAATATCTGCTCCCATTGCCAAAGCAGCAAACATTTGTTTAAAATTAGAATCGCCTGATGCTCTTAATAAATTATAAAAAAAAATTTAAAAACAAATAAAAAAATTTGCCAACAAGAATCTTACTTGTATAATAAAATATTTGGATCTTTTGAAAGTTCACTTACAGGCGATAATGCATCATTATCTGAATAAAATTTTATGAAAACATAAGTTTAACTCTATCAAAGATAGCCCAAAATTAATATAGGTTACTCACCCATAGCCTTTATATTTTCATCATTAGGATTAATAATTATGCTGTCATTTGTTGGTATTTGTTCGGAGTCAACAATTTCACATGATCTTTCATTTGAAGATGCAGAGGAGGCATCAAAATAACCAGCAGCTCTTTTAGCTTGAAATTCAGAACAGGGCAAATGAAGAGAGTATTTTTTTGTCCTTCGAAAACTTGTTAATGTACCACTAAGTTCGTCGGGCAATACTTTAGGAACAAACGCTTTATCCACATATTTTGCTCTAATCCAAGCTTCACGAACATGGCTAACAAATTCACTCAATAAATAAAAACTAAACGATTTAAACCGCAAATATTTACCTTGTGGAATCTGAAGTTGGTTTTGTTGCAATATTTTCAACCACATTTCCTTCATATAATTTATTAACAAAAGAATTACCAAATTCTTTCATTATTTTAATCAGTTCTGGATCCCAATCGTCCAATCTTAATGATCTAACCTTTGAATAATGAACTCCTAAACTCCTGCAATTAAAACAGTGGTTATAATTATAACTATTTTACATTCACTTCTAGATTTAATAGATTACCTATGAATACCTGAGCAATCGATACATAGAATAATTCCAAGATTAATGCTAGCCCATTGCGGTTGAGGTGAATTACAATCGCAGCACAATTCGTTGCCTGGTATAGAAGTTAAATCTTCCCATATACTAAACACAGTACAATGATAGATTTTAGCATGCAAACTGCAGAAAAAGTTTATCTAAATTTCTAAAACCTTTTTGGCTTTGATGAATTGGAAGATTCCTGACCCGCACAATTGTCATTACTATTATCTGAATTACCGGTCTTTTCCTTAGACCTATCCTAAAATTAAAAATTTTATAAATAATTAATTATCAAAACATCTTTAAATGCAGAATATCAAACCAATTACATTGTCATTACTATAATGAAGATTATTGTGTAAAGCCGCATCAATGCTTGACTGAAGAGCCGAGATCCAACAATTATACATTTCTTCTGATTCAGCTTGTAATACGTGACTTCTTTTATTTAAAATTAACACAAGAATAACTTAACAACATAATGTGATCATTACGAACATTAAAAAAGCGACCCCATTATAGATATAATGATAATACTGTATTGTTATGTGCATATAATTAAACACATAATAAATTAAACATATAATTCAATAATATCCTTACGGTATTAAGTAAACTTTATTTAATTTCCAGATATTATTATATCAATTCTGATGTCGCTTTTTATACTAATATGCATTAAATTTAAATTCAGTCTATAGTCTATCTATGAAGATAATATTACGATATATCCGTCACAAGACCATTTTAAAATTCCAATGATCTTTCTCCAAATGAGAACGAAAGATAAAGAATATGACTACGTATGGAAAGACTGCAGTGAAGTAAGCAAGCAATTAAGCTAAAAGAATTATTTAAACAATATTTGCCATTGATAATTCAACAAAACATTTAAAACTAGTACATGTAGTCTGCAATGTAAGCAAGACAAGCAACCTCACCAATGTGCTCATGTTGAAAAAATATTTTAATCGGAATCACTAGTTCCCAGTATTAGCGCAACGTACACAAATTGAAACGTTTTTTAAGCTTGCAAAATAATTATGGTGCAAAAGTGCTAGATTAAGTCATAACTGATAATTAGGATTAGCTTAAATGCAAATGTGTGATATAGTAAAGCCTTTATCAAAAATATACTAAATTACCTAAGAGTAATAATTTGAGAAGACGTAGAAGCAACCTGCTTACTACGTTTCCGTGTCGGACGTCGACTAATTACATTCTGTCTGAAAATAGTAGGCTACCTTTTCATGCTTTATCTCTAACAAGGAAAAAAATATTTATTAGAACTTACTTCGTTGGAGACAGTATTTCAAAGCAGAAACGGCGATCAACTTCCAATACTGGTTTAACTGTGCACAACTTCAAATCCTCTTCCATAACTGTCATTTCAGTACCATCTTTTGATCGTTTACAATAAACCAACTGATGATTTTGAATTACAAACCACCGCCTGCAAATAGCACATAAATCTTTAAAACTTTAAAAAATACTTGAATAAAAAATAAATAAATTACCTTTTCCAAGTTTTAAATGTATTTGATGTCCGCTTGAAGAGATAGCCTTCTAACTGACCAGTTACAGTCTTCTGAATTGAACACTATGAAAAACAACTTAAAAATCACCAACCAAGCTACATTAATTTTGCCTTATCTGCTAACATTGTTTCCAACAAGAGAATGACGTTCATCCATTGATTTTTCAAGTTGCTTCGTTTCATCGCGTATATTTCCCAACTTTTAAACAAAAAAAAAAAAAAAAATTTGAAAATGAAAAATCAAAATACATTAAAAAAAGTATACTGTATTACATTTTTCTCCAATTGCTTTACAAACGGATCTACGTCAGCACAGAGATCAGACCCTTGATGAAAGAATGTAACATAGGCGTGGACGTATGATAATAACTTCATAATAATTGCTAAGTCAGTATCAATAATAAAATTTAAAAGACAATCTGACTTACAGAATCTAATATTTCATGACGTTTCTTGGCTTGAAGCAAACTAATCTATAACATAAAAAAATGTTAAAAGTGTGCACAAAACCATAACCTATTTTCAAAACTCACCTGAGATACATAATCTAATGCAGTGTGTTGAAACATAGATTTAGATGCAGTAACTAAGTTGTTAGCATCTTCACATTCATGAGGCTTAGTTTTCGAAGTTTGCGTATTTTTGGCAAGAGCTTGATCTAATTCATCACTGCATTTCTCGAAACATCTTTTAGTTTCCTTTGCTTTCCGAATATCCCTAAATAAAAAAGAAATTAAATGTCAGTTTAGTCTCATAACATCTAAATACAAATAAATTCTGTACGTTTGAATAAAGTTATTCAGATTTTTACAAACGGCTCGTTTTGCTTGTTCTAGTAAAATCTAGAAAAAAATTAAATAATTATAAATTCTTATGATTTTTGCACAATAAACTCACCGTCTGATACTTATCAATTTCTTGTAAAACTTGAATTAACTTATGAAGTGCGCTCTAGAAAATAATGCAAATTTTAATAAAACGTTGACATAATTTAATTTTTTTTTAAAAAAAAAATTACCACATTAAGAGTATCGTCTCGGAAGTACATCACTAAATCCCAAATGCCATTAACAAAATTTCTAAAAATAAAATTTTCAAATTTATTTTTAGTCAATTAATTGAATAAATATTGCTATAAATTATTTAATAAACCTCACACTTTAGTAGCCAGGTAGCTTTTCCCAGCTTCAACCATTGAAGTGCATAGTTTGACAAGCTGGATTAATTCAAAATAAATAAGTCTATAAAATTATTCTTTGAACAAAAATATTCGTATTTGAATTTATTCTTAACAAATTTGCCACTTTTTAGTCATTCCAAATAAAATGAATGAAATTTATTAATCTTCTAAAATTCGTAATATAAAACATTTACTTTCACAGCTGTTCGTAAAATATTTATAATAGAACTAAATGAATAACTACAAAAAAAAAAGAAAACCTCCGACGCCAATTAATCTAATTTTTACGTCAACTTATTTTAAAATAAAGCCTTTAAATTGTAATCAAAAACCTGTTAAACAAATTACTGTACATAAAATTAAGTAATTCATAAACATTTTTTAATGGATCTATTTGAAATAATAATACAGTACTTAGAACGATATCTTACTTTTTCAAGCTTTGATTCTAACAAATCTAGGTCTACCTCATTTTCTTCCAAAGCATTCCTATAATAAAACAAATATTTCAAATACAGTATAGTAAAATCAAGACAAAAAAAAACCAAACAGTAATATAAAATGTACACTTTTCAAATTAGATTTGCTCTAATTATAGCAATAGCCACTGTGTAACGACCTGGATCATAATCACGTACCAGGCACTTGTCAATTAAAGATTAACACTGAACTCTATTATTAGTTCCAAAAATTTATCCAAATACAGGTGAATTTTTAAAACAATAACCAATGATAATTTCAAAAACGTTATGCAAAATATGACTAATTTTATTTCGATAAAAAAAAAATAATTTTAATAATTTGAGTCAACGAAACTTTCAAAATTTTCCTCAAATAGATTTTGGAAGAAGAAAAAAAAAAAAAAAATAGGGACCATTACGTACATTTAAAATAATGAGTTTTTTTCTCCCCTTTCTATTTTTGATTTTAAAAAAGTGCACTACCTTAATTACTTCTTAATGACACGAATGTACATTGATCTAAGCATGTTAACATTAGTTCAAGTTTTTATTAGACAAACAAATTAAAAGGGAGGTAGTGTTTGTCTCATTAAAGATGACATAATACATTATTACTTTTCATTTGATCCAAATACAATCCCGCAGGGTTTGTTCTTGATGTTTAAATCAAATTTATAACTACGCGCTCCAAAATAATAATTTTAAATTATACACAATTTAAGGTACAAATAATTATAAATGGTCGTGTGTAAGCTTAATATTAAGACGACCAATAATAATTCATATACAGTAATGAACATTCAAAACCGTTCAAACTTAATGTTAAGAGATTCAACATTATTTTTCTAATTTAAAGATTGCACAAGGTGTTAACGCAAAACTGCCAAGCCGGTAATTAAAAATTATTATAGATAAATAAAATAATAATTATTTTTAAGTAGCATTACCTAAATCTTGGTGAATCATGTAAACAATCTTCAAAATTGACAATTGGCTTCATGATGGAAATGGTCAACCTGATATTTTTAAAAGCTTTTTTTTTTCAGCTTTCCAATGTAGAAAATATTGATGACCAATAATTCATAGCACCTTATTCATTAAAATAATTATTTTAAATACAAAAATAGTAATTACGGAAATCTGCTATAAACTCGCAGATAGGAAGCACAACACCGTGAAAATTGTTATTAAACGAATAAAGTTACTCATAAATGTGTGACCGTGATTCTCAACATGTGGCACACGGTCCACCAAACCAAACTTCATTGTTATACGTATATTACTTAAATATTGCGTGCTTTAATATAAAACTTTGATGAATATATTATTTAAATTGAAATAATTATTTTTGATTTACTAAAACACAAATATTAATGACTACTTAACAAGCAAAAGTCTAAAAATGAGAATCAGATCAATCACAGTATAATTATAACCCTATAACGAGAATAATGTAGTCAAATCTTAACTGCGCACGTTTACTGCGCACCGTTTACGCGCTGCGATGTAATGCTATGCTATTCATCTCCAGCAGTTATTAAGAAAATGGCGGCGCTTATAGTATACAACCTCCTTGGTTTTAACAATAACACTATTATCAAAGAAGCCGCCTTTAACTACTTGCCCTATGAGGTCTTTTGTAATATAGCCGGTAGATGACGTTACTTGAACATTTAATGACAAGGTGTCGAAATAAAAATGTCTACAGAATCTACGGAACCTTATAAGTTTCACAAAATGTTTTAATAATGTAAAGTAATATTCTAAATAAAATTATTGTTTACTGCCAATTTATAACCTATCCTGTAAGGGAGCTCAGTGAAAAGTGCTTACTAAAAATGTTTGTGTAAACAGTAAACTAATCAAATTTAAAATTTACATAATCTCGTAGCTGTATTGAGGTGACGTAGATGCTTTAGCCATTTTAACGTAGGCATTTTTGTTTTAGACATTTTGACGTGCCACGATCCAAAACATAACAGACTGCTTCAAGTGGGCCAAAGTAAAATTTACGCACACAACCATAGGCAAATTAACATTTTTGCATCTAATTTAACTAATGTCATTACATTTAAACATTATGTCGTGTAGATAAACATTTTATGGAACATTTCGAATGAATTGCACGGAACTTGGCTGGTTGAAGTTGATGTTCTCCGTGATTATCTCAAGTAATTTGATAGTGAAATCAAGGAGAAATTATCTTAAAATATCAGGTTTATTAAAGATTTATAATTTCAATATTATCTATCTAATGTTTATACTTCATTCATTTTTATGTTAATGATACTTTTAATCAAATCAGTATGTCCTTAATAATAATAATTATGACTTTGTTAACATAATTTTATTTTTTTTTAACTTAAATTTGTAGCAAGATTTTAAACTGACCTTCAAATGTTGGACGTCAACACAAATCATTAATAATTTTAATTTCAATTGACTGAAAACAATGACCGCTGTATTATCACCTTACAGCACCGTTGGATTTTGTAAGTATTAATGAGTTTTGACTTTGTTTACACAAGTTTGATACAAATTTTTAATTTTCAGACAAAGCACCGGCCACAAAAAGTTTGCTGGGTGGCTTATTCATTACATCCTGTGCGTTTTATGCGCCCCAGTTTGCTCATTTAAAAAATCATTTAATTTGCACAGTAACTGATGTTTTCGGTAAATATGGAGTGAGTATAATTATTGCCACTATTAAATTACCGTTTACCCAACTGATTTTGTTTCTGTGACAGATAATTAAATTCTTTGTCTGCCGGAGTACATTTTTGGATATGAAAGATCTTGTTTGTGGCGCGTTACTATTATATTATTTCAGGGTGTTTGAAAAAAGATATGGATCACACAAGTTTTGCGTAAGCAAAGATTAATTATAACTTAACAAAGTTTTTTTTTTTTAAAATAAAATGTTCTTGTTTCAAAAATAATGAAAATTGGCAGTCAAAATTGATAATCACTTGGTTGATTGCGCTAACGCTCGAGTTCTTCGTACTAAATCTTATAAGCAAACTGGATTTGGCAGATATTTATGGACCATCTGGCTTTTTGATAACTGGACCGTTAGTTTATAAAATTGATTCTTATTAATAATACCATAGTAATTTTAAGCACATATTTTTTTTTTTTTAGTTTTGGCTTGATTACTCCACTTTTTGTCGATTACTTTTTTGACATTCCACGAGTAGCCCAAACTCGTATATTAGGTGTTCCAATCACGGGGAAAACCTTAACTTATTGTATCGGACTTCAGGTATATTTTTCATATAATTATGAATTCTGTATTTAACTTTTAAAATATAATTTGTCGTTGCAGATGATCAGTTCGTCAGTCTCGTCCGCAATTAGTGGATTATGCGGCATAGTATAATTTTATTTCTTTCTGTAACTCGTGTTCAATTTTTAAAATATTCTTATAATTTTTAGCTAGCAGGATTGATATATCGTTATAATATTTGCCGTATTCAAAAATTTCGAGTACCGGGTATTATTTCTAAGATATCGAGTCTAACAATCGGACGTCTAATTGCTTCATCACCCCCACCCGAGAGCATATATCCGATGGGCGCTACACTAGAAATTCAACGTTCACAGCAGCTTGAATTACTAGAGCAACAAATGATGGTAAATCGCGGTGGAGAGCAACGAATGTATGAGCGTGTAAGAATCGATGTTATTGCCACAAATTATTTTAACAAATAATTTAAAATGTAATCGTAATTTCAAGTTCTACGCTTTCCAAAATGGTTATCAGGATACTACTAACGGATTAACTCGTAGACGTCCAGCGGACAACTCTAATCCAATATGTAATTTTACAATAATCGACAATTTAAATTTATAATCTTATAATTAATGTGTTATTGCAGTTGGACAAGGCCATAATAGTGAAACATCAAACGACACTACAAATTCAAATGAAAATCAAGTAGGTAGTCTACAATTTTAACAATTAAGCAGCTTTATCTTTTAAGCCAACTTTTTTTTTAATAAAGATACAAACTCTCGTTGAAATGGGATTCGACAGAGAAAGAGTTATTGTGGCATTGCAAAGCAGCGGTAATGATTTGCAGCAAGCCACCACATTACTATTGCAAGACACGTGATGCTAAGTAATGCAATTATTTTATGTTTTGCAAAAACGTATAAGTTAATTTAAATGAGCGAACGAATCGAAAGAATAAAAGGAAATTAAATTTCTTGATATACCAACGCAATAATTTAAAAACAATTAGTATTCATTATTATTAGCCTCTCAAATTAATTCCGATTAAATTACCAGTAGGTCTATCATTTCCCCCCCAAAAAAAAAATTCAACTTGAAAAGTTCACTTTAAACGTACGACTTCCTTCGGCTCTTATTCTTAATGCCGAGGACAAATTTAGCTAAGCTGACAAAGTTGTTGAAACTTTTCGATTCTCACTCTTATCAAAACGGGGGTATGGTAAACCTAATTATTGCTGTATTACTGTAAATACGGTAACTCGTCCTATTTTTTAAAATTCAAATTTGAAAAAAAGAGATAGAAGTTTATACTGTATCAGCAGAAGCGACTGAATAGCCTATGCTTACAAAAAAAACTAATCACTGAACGTTTCCCTTTTTAACTTTGATTGACATGTTGATTATAATGTTTGGTATTGAATTTCCTGAAGAGTTACAAACTTATTATAATAAATATAAAATATTTTCAAATATTATTCTTTCATTAATTGGCGAAATTAGAAATTATATTAATTGAAATTGTGCCAAGGTTGCACTTCAAGAGTAAACATCGTGGGAAATTTCAAAGGTTATCCACACTTGAGATTTTAAAACCGAGAAAAGCGAAAACGAAGAGCAATGAAGTACTTTAGCAAAGTACATTACCGGTACAGAAGCAAATTTTAAAAAATTCAAGACTTTAAATTATTGTTAAATCAGACTTTTTTGAGTTGAGTAAATTAAGTTATCAAGTTTTTGCAAATTCCTATTCACTTGTGCCAACAATTTATAACGAATAATCAATTCTCTAATTTGTTATAATAATGTAGACCTATGTAAATACTGCATTACTATTCACTTTTTAATCATCTGGAGCAATTGCATGTAAGGTCTAGTTGTATTATTAAATTTTTAGTTCTTTAGTTTTTAGAACATAATGCTAAATAATTACTTAATTTAGTATTTTTTCTCATTTGGCAACACTTAATATTGAAGAACAATTGCATTATAAACAAATAACCTTTATGAATTGGAAGGTTAAATTCTGATACATGACCAAAACAAAAGTTATTGCACTTTTGAAAACTTTTTTTTTTAATTTACTACGGAGTAATAATTACAACTACAATTAACAAATAATAATGTACGTACGTGACAGGAATTCCATGATTTGAGTTTTAATTTTAACTTTTCTAATGAATTATTTATCTAAATATAAAGTTACAAAATTTCAGTCGTACAATTGTTCGATCAAAATAAATTTCTATGAATATACATGTAGTGAATTTAAATGATTTGAGTTTTATTTTTAACTTTTCTAATTAATTATTTATCTAAATATAAAGTTACAAAATTTCAGTCGTACAATTGTTCGATCAAAATAAATTTCTATGAATATAGTGAGAGCTCCTCCAAAATAGAGGAGTACTTTCCCTTTTTCTCCCTACGTCGTCGTGCCATTGGCTTCACCTGTGCGAAAGTTCGGTGCATTCAAAGTTTCGCTCCTTGTTTTCACTTAAACCTTAATCTTGGAGTGAGGTAAAGGAAAAGGTGAATGAAATGACCTCCAGGAAAAATATTCCCCATAATACTCTGTATTTTGAAGTTTTCGCCGATCCTTTAGAACGTCATAATCGTATCAACCTATTGTTTCTGCAGCTGTAAAGGCCTACGACTGACTTAGTTATTAACACCTCCCTGTCATCAGCAACTGATGAAGAATTATTAAGTGATTTTGTTTGTGCTAAAATTGTCGCGCATTGTTGTTGTTGCTCACAACAACAATGAGGAATGTTATGAAATATTACTAAAACCTCAAACTTCTGCATTGAAAAAGTTGTGCATATTGCATAATTGCAAATAAACCGCTTTAAAAAATGGGACCAATAGTCTTAATGCTGAAGGACTTCTACAATGACACCAAAAGATCGGAGTTATTGCCCATCAAAATGATGTTTGCATCTCTGATGACAGGTAAGTTATCTTTTTTTTTTTTTAATTTAAAAATGTATTTCATTAAAATTTAGAAATGTTTTTTTAAATTAAAATTTAGAAATTTTTTTTTTTTTTAATTAAAATTTAGAAATGTTTTTTTTAAATTAAAATTTAGAAATGTTTTTTTTTAAATTAAAATTTGGAAATTTTTTTTTTTTACTTAAAATTTGGAAATGTTTTTTTTAAATTAAAATTTGGAAATGTTTTTTTTAAATTAAAATTTGGAAAAGTTTTTTTTTTAATTAAAATTTGGAAATGTTTTTTCTTTATTAAAATTTAAATACTGTATACTGTGTATTTTATTCAAGTGTAAAAATATATTTTTAATAACTTAAGAACATTTTTAATTAAAATTTAAAAAAAACATACCGGGTATTTATTAAAACAAAACAATTACATTTTATTAAAATTTAAAAACATACCGATACTTAATAAATTTCTGATTTCTGATTTTTTTTTTTTGTTAATTGCAACTTTCAATACTTTTCAATTATTGCAATAACTTATTAAAAAAAAAAAAAAAAAAACTTCAAATGAAAAATTTAGAAAAAAGTCATAAAATATCCTCATAGATTATTTTATAATTATCACGTTTTATCATTTTATATAATTATGTTACCGGTACATTTCAATAATTTAATTCGCGCAAATTTACCACCGATAGTAATAAATGCTAATTTGGTTCTAATAAAATGATAAAACTATATTTCCAGCCAAATAAGCATTAAAAATTAAGCATAATTATACAGTAATAATTGTTTTTGTGTTTCTTACGATGTTTATTTTGAAATATAATTTTTTTAGCTGTATATAGTCTGTACCCGTATATGACACTTCATCTAAAATCTCAAGGAATTACACCCAGTGAAATAGCCCTTATTTATTCAATAATACCAATTTTCACTTTTCTGTCACCACCATTAGTTGGATTTTGCGTCGATAAATTCGGAAATATTAAGGTAATAATTTTTATTTACCAACAAATGAATCACACAAAAGTTGCAACATTTATTAAATTTCACAACAACTGTAGCAACTGGCTCTCAAATAACCGGAAAATGGCTGTTTTTAAAATATTAGTAAACAATTTTAACCCTCAAATTAAATCAAAATTTAAAATTGATAACTTTCCACACGTGTAAACGGAGTATTTTTTCAAACGTAACTTTAACCTAACACTGCATTTGAAGTGGGAACCCATTTTACCAACTCTTTATTGTAATGCATAATATATTATTCTAGTTTTACATACATTATACTAGTAGATGAAACTTTAAGAAATGACTTCCTGAATGCGGTGAATGACCCAGTGAAAATACTTTTCGAGAATGAAGCGATTGGCTCAATGAACTGTGCAAACACTATAAGCTCTAGATTGAATGCTATACTAATTTAAAATACCATAATCATGCAATCGACATTAACCTTCTACAGTACATCGTAAGCAGAACAGCTGTTACGAATAAAAACCTGAAAAACTGCCTTAGCATTATTTTAAGAAATGTTTTAGTGGGTCGATCAGCAAGCGGGGCACTTGCAATTGGAAAATATCGCCAAAATGCATACAACTCAAAAATACTCCGTATTAATGAGTGCAGCACTCACATTTTATAATGTTGCGCCAATTTCTAACTGTTGCCCTTATATCATTTCTGCTGCATTCACATTTTTTGCTTTTGGATTGAGTTGATTTTTCATATTAGCATAAATAAAATGCATAGGCCTATTTCGACAAGTGTAGAGAGGCTCAGCAAGGTTTATGGCGCCCAGAGCAAAACACCCAAATTTGCGCCTCCCCCCCCCCCCCCCTCCCCCCTCTAAAAAATAGACTGGTATCTGGAAAACAACATTCAGGACAATATTGGACTTTGTATTGTGTTACTTAAAATAAGTGTTATGTACTATCGTCCGGGACGGCTGCTCCATTCCTCTCCCCTCCCCCCCTCCTGTCTCCAATAGTTTATGGTTAGCACTTATGGTTTTCACCCGATTTTTTATTTATTTTTTTTTTCATTTTATTGCATTGCTCATCTACAAAATATTTGAAACGTGGCAGAACAATTAATAATGTTAAACCCGGATAGACGAACAATTAATGAAAGAAAATAAATAAGGATACGCCAGCTGCCGGGACGTTATTTGGGTGGAGAACGGGCATTTGCTTCCCCCTTCCCTCCCCCTAAATTTGTGGGAAAGCAATTTGTAAGAAAAAAAGGGGCACTAGGTTGTCATAAAAGGAGCTAAATTTGTCTCTTACCCTAAAAACATTCGGCATTTTTTTTTTATTATTATTATATACCTAGCTACTTTTATGCACTAAAAACCAAGTTGAAATGAACCAAGGTGTAGTACAATATAATTATGCTCTTTACCAAAATAAACCAAGGGGGAGTCTGGCAGCCACAATGCACCTAAAGATGCACATGAAACAAAAGTTTAAATTATTTTCCGGTTGCAAATTACACTAAATTCGCTCCTTTTTATTAGAAAATAATTAAAATTAAATCTTTGTTCACATTGATAATTTTTATTGTTAAAAGACTCATAAATAAAGTTAATTTTAAACCTTCAAACCTTAAGAAAAATGTTTTTGGGCATTTGTGAGCAAACTACAATTGCTTTCTCCCTTTTATACAAAAGTTCTAATGAATTGTTTTTAAAAGAAAATACCGGTAATAATAATTATAAAATTTCATTTTTACAGGTTGTATATTGCGTTATTTGTCTATTTTGTGCCATCTTCGCCGACAGTTTAATGTTCATTCCAAGCGCGATTGTTCGTACTACTTACAACGAACAAATAACGTTGCAATTGTCCTGCTCCAGGAACGACTCACAACTAAAAGGCTTAATGTTTAATATTACCAATCATTGCAATGTGATTGAAGAAAATGACATATTCGGAGTAAACGTTTCTGTTACAATTGCCCAATGCCATCAAGTATGCGCAAAAGGAATCAACAATACCGTTTCACCGTGTTTTCGAGACCGTTTTAATAGATGCTACACACCCAATACTAATGTGTGGCAATTGACTCAATTAAAAATCAACAAACATTCAACACCTCGAGATGTTATTATTAATGGAACTGAAATTCACATTAAAAACATTGAAATTAACAATGAAAAATATACTGGTTTTTCGTGTGGACGTGCGAATGCTCAATGCTGGTCATATTGCGTTGGGCAAATACCCGGCTCGAAGATGTGTAAAGACAAAAAAACTTATAATCCAATGTCTTTTTGGATTAATTTAGCTTTAAGGACAATTCAATCCATTTCCTCCACATCGGCTTATGTGCTATTCGAAGCAATGACACTCGAATCATTAAAAAAATATAAGGCGGACTATGGGCACCAGAAACTGTGGGGTCATATAATTGCCTGCATAATCACTCCTCTTACGGGATTGCTTATTGATTACAAGAGTGAAGGTAAATCTCAAACGGATTACACCATTGCTTTTTACATCTATACTGCCAGCCGATTGTCCAGCTTTCTCATAATGCCATTTTTAACCGTGGACTTCAAAATGCCTCAACCAACTCATTTCAAAGATATTAAAACTCTAATAAAGAACCAAGAATTTAGTTTTTTCATCGGGATCGTATTTATTACTGGTAAATTAAATAAATTAATTCGCACAATATTATTAAATCGCATATAAAGGCTATTATTGTCTTGATCAATTTCAGGAGCGTTCTGGGGTTACTTAGAAGGATTTATTTTCCTCTTTCTAAAGGAACTAAATTCTCCGCAAGTAGTAATGGGACTAACCGTCACTGCTGGAGCAGTGGCAGGATTGCCAATGCTAATATGCTCAGGAATGTTAATTGCTAAACTGGGTCACGTAAACGTGTTAGCTTTAGCTCTATTTGTTTATTGCATACGATTTTTAGGTAATTTTATTTAAAATTCTCACTTTGTTTCCTATAATATGAAATTGGATTCTATTTTTGATAATCAAGGATATTCGCTTATTTGGAACCCGTATCTATGCTTAATATTTGAAAGTCTGGAAGCGTTTACATCAGTGTTACACATGGTGGCAGCAGCTACCTATGCAGCTAAGCTAGCTCCGCCAGGTATATTAGCCAGTGCGCAAGGACTATTTATTGGAGTACACTACGGAATAGGTTAAATTACTTTTTAAAAAATAACAATAATTCCAAAAGATAACTTAACTCAAAATGATGCTATTATCTTTTCAGGAAGAGGTGCAGGAAGTTTGGTTGGAGGATATTTGATGGGATTTTTAGGATCCAGAGCAAGTTTTCAAATTCTCAGTGGAATAAGTGGAACTGTGGGTATTTGTTATCTGGTGTCCTACCATTTATGGTTCAAGAAAACATTTAATTCTTCAAAAATAAAACAAAAATTAAGCGGTAATTTACTTTAATAATTACGAAAATATATTTGATGTAATTACTATTGTATTTTTAATTGCAGTTGACTATACAGCAAATGGAAATGTCAGTCATCGTATAGACATCCCTAAAAACTTAATTACTACCTCACATAACAATCATGAACTTCAAACAGGAGAGATTCTCAAATTTGAAGAACATATAATTGCAAAAGACGAAACAAAATATAGGATTTCCAATGGAGGAAAGTGTAATACTGGATATCAAGATGACGAAATGAAAACAGTTATTAAACTAAAAACAATTTTAAATTAATAGAGATGTACATTTTTTAAAAACAAATGAATTTTGATACTCGATTACTTTTAAATGCTTATCAGGGTCCAAATATATTTTTTAAAAAATACAATAATAAAAAAATCACTACCGGCAGTAGTATAATATTATGTTTTTATAACTTCGGTATAAATTGTAAAACCCCTCATTTTTTTAAAATAAAAAAAAAATTAATAAAAGATAAAACAATTAAAAAATACCAGCGATTAATTATAAACAAAATATAAATAACAACTAACTTTTAAAATATTTAGTTTTGTTAATTGGTTTTCATTAATCTAACATCATCATTAATAACACAAACTGCTAAAATGTCCCACAAAATAGAATATCAGAATGAAACCCGGTAATGATATTAATTTCTATTAATAAATATTTGACGCTAGCAGTTTTTCAAATTGCATCGTTAAATCCCAAGTCAAACAATAATAAATTTAATATTTATTAATTTAATTAAAAATTGATTGGATAAAATTTTGCCACCATCATTATCAATGCCAACCACGCACGCAATTTCAATAGCTACACAGTTCCAATTGCCCGCATTGAAGAGAACCAACAATGACGTGTCAATTTTAAACTTTTCTTTTGCAAATTTGAACGTGATGCGCAAACCTGAACCCCGTTTCATAAAGAGTTACAAGGTAATATTATTAGCCTTACTCTATGTACCCTGACCCATTAATCGCATAATTATTGCTGATCAATACTGTACTAATAATATAAACTTGAAATGCCTTAGGGGTAACAACAGTCTAAAGCTAACCTCATCCTCCAAAATGATGTTGGCTAAAACAATTATTGGTAGTCGGAAGAATAGTCGGAAAAAACTTCTTTTTCACAGGAAGGGTTCTGCGAGATTATTACAAAATAAATTTCCACCATAAAAGGGGTCAGCAAAGCTATACGAAGAAAAAGTTTCGCCCAGGGCAAAGTCTTAAAATGGCCTTCCTCTTTTCCTCCCCCCCCCCCCCCCCTCTCCTCAGATTGGCAAAGTAGAGTCAGAAGCGACCAAAAAGCTTGGCTTAACGGCAAAAAATTTTGAAATCTGCCAATTTTTGACATTTCTGCGACAATAATAACAATGCAAAAAAAATTAGTACCACAAGGTGCAAAAGATTTTTAATAAAAGTGACACATTTTCACTTTTTTTGCGCTATAGGAATGTGCCGCCCTGAGGCCCACACTTTACATTAGGCATGTAATGATGAACGCCCCTTTGCACGGATCTAGGGGGGGGGGGGGGGGGGGGGGGGGGGAGGGAGTCAAGCTAAAAGGTTCAAAGCTATTGGTACCCCCTGGATAAGAATACTCAAGATATTCGCACCCTTGAGAGTAAGAATTGTTAGCCAAGGCAATTATTATGCATCATAAATAATTAATAAGAAATAGCAGTAAATAAAATTAATAAATTTGGGCTAAGACTAGCTTCATCCTATTCTTCCCCATCTTAGGTATTAAAAAGGGTAGGCGAACAACATTCTCAAGAAATTACAGAATTGAATAGTTTTGACCATGAAACGTTCTTCTCTGCTATTGACGTCACAAAATTTAGCATCAATGAAAAGCAAAACAAATGCATCCTGTACCATATAGGTTTTTTTTTATTATTATTATTATTATTATTATTGTTGTGTTTGTGCATACATAATTTTGTTTTATAAAATTGTATTAAGCTAAATAAAAAAAGTTTGGGAATATTTTTTTCTGATTAATAAATTAAAATGATAGCCAAATTAAGTTTAAAAAGATTCTTTAAAAAATTTTATAAAAAGTAAATTAACTTTTTTAAAAATAATGGCTTGTTGCTCTAAAAAGAGAAAATTTTATTTCAACAAAAGCTTCTCAAATTTATGGAAAACACCTTGAGAAAGATCGTGTTGGATCTTTCTAATCAATGCAATTTTCGATTTTCCTGTCAGTGTTAGCAAAATTTAAAAATCGCAAAACATCCTCCAAAAACTTTAAAAGATTGCTACATTAATGATATTAATGTAAATAATTAAAAACATAGTGTTGGTGGCTTAAAATTATTGTAAATACAAACTATTTACTGTATATTGTATAAAACCATGTGTTCACAATGATTAAATTACTGAAGTTATGCAACGCAGGGCCTGGCAAGTACCTGGCAATGGAGGGGAGAGGGACTCCTAGTTTCCTATTCTATAGCCTACTACTGTACTTCTAGGTGCATGAACACATAAGGATTACAGGGGTGACAGTCTAGCATCTCGAGGCTCTTTGCGCGCACTTCCTGCAATCCTCTTACGTCCGATTAGGACAGCAAAAACCACATTAACAATATTATTATCAATTATCTAAATTGGCCTTGATTAATTTCACCTCTTTCGCAGACGTCACTCATGTTAGAACCCATTGGCATCAAAACAAGAAGAGAAAGGCGTGTCTACATTAGGAACTGCGCATTAGATGGTCGATCGATAAATATAGAAGCATAGACGTCTTGGAGAGCGTTTATGGTTAAATTGTGTTTGAAGCAACATACATTAACTTTTCTCTTCCTTCATCAATAATATTATTGAAGATGAAATCTGTTGTGGTTCTAATTGCCGCAAGTATATTTCTTTGCAAAGTTGCATCGGACGATGGACCATGTCCAGATTTTGCAACAATGGAAAACTATGACCTTTCTAAGGTACCGTAAATTATTTCTAATATTTTTGTAAATATGTACACGGGTGACAGCTTAAATATTTACGAGTGGAATGAAAAACTTGTATTTTTTTAAATTAAAAAACATTTCAATTTTGGTATACATGTACTGTAATATAGCGCAAAAATTTAATATTAATTATAAATTATTTTATTTTATAAACTACTGTATTCATCTAAGACGCCGATACTTTCTTCGTTCCACCAGAAAAATGTTCTAAATTACACTTAAATAAACCATTTCGTCGTGTAAAATATTTGACAAAAATATTATGTCTACGACCCTCGGAAGACTTCCTTCCGCCCAGTGCAGTAGAAATGGTGATAACCATAATTATTATACTGTATATACATTAACTCGTACCTTTGCAATACTTTGAATTAAGTGTTATTTATGTCGCCATAATTATATAGATTGTTAATGTTTGTTCACAGCAGGAGAAAACAAAATAAAAAATTTAAAAAACTAAAACGCTGGCAAAACAGAGGCGTAGCCAGGGAACCCGACTTTCCTCGAGATCGCTCGAGGACGAAAATAATTTTCCCCTTTCCCACCTTTAAAAAAATAAGTTAGATAATAATCAAGAGCCGACCTTGCGAAACGCAAAATGTTTTGGGGGAATTCAGCCCTTTCTTGGACAAAATAATAATTTTAACAATAATTTGTCTCAATTTTAACGGCGTTTGGCTGCTGCACTCCCTCTCCCTTGCTACCTCTCTGGGCAGAAAAGCATTAAATTTACCGATTTCCCTAGACACAATTTCGCCAATTCTATTTAACAAAAGACATTTTTCTTCCAAAAGTAAAAATTGTCTAGAAAAATTTAACAAAATAGGTCAAGTCAAAAGATATTACTTTAGACTCATAACAGAGGGGGGGGGGGCACTAGTTTCATTTTCTCCCAGGGCTCTTACGATCCTTCTCACGACTAAAACTCGGACGCCTTTTATAGACGACAACTACTGTAATAATAATTAATTTCAGGAACTATCAGCATGGAAAACTTTTACAGTTTACGAGTCAAATATTCACGACGAAAAAGTTAGATGCGTCTCATCAACAATGACAAAATTACCCAATAGTGATAACTCTTTTATTCAAGTAAATGGCTTTTTAGTCAAGTACGTTTTAATTAATAACTTAATGAAAAGATTGGATTAACTAAAATATTTTTTCTTCTCAAACTTTGACTTTGAAAGAAATTCTTTTTATATTAGTAGAAATTTTACCGTAAGAATTAAAATAATTCTAGATAATCCAGTTTTGCTCTTAATTTAAATTATTATAAACTTATAGACCTTAAATTTTGCAGTCAACCAAATGTTTCATTTGAAATCAATGCAACATGCATACCAATTGAAGGAAAACCAGGTGTATTTACCCTTCAATACGAAGAGCCAAATGGTAATTCAAATATTTATGATAAATAATAACAATTATTACGGAGTAGTAAATAAAAATCTATTTAAAAAAAAATAACAGAACATTTTGGAAACTTCACCGAATCTGCTGAAAAGAAGTTCTACGTTTTAGATACGGATTATGAGAGTTATGCTATAGGCATTGCCTGTTTCGGAGATGGCAAAACAAAGCATACTTGTATAACCCAAAACCTTTCAAATTTGTCTGATAAATTCATATAATCAGCAATCTATTTATTTTAGTGGAAGGATCTGTCGACTACAAAGATACAAAGCCACCAGCATCTTTGATAGAAAAAGCGACATTGCTATTTAAAAAAGCTGGTTTAAATACATCAACAATTGTAGCTAGCGATCAAAAAAATTGTCCAAATCGATAAAAAAAAATAAACCAAAAGAGATTTTCAACGGCCAAACGGAGATAAAAGGAATTAAGCTAAATATATTTAAAAAATGTATGGCTAGTATTTTGCGGAATTTGCGAATTAGGCTTTAGCTATTTAATATTATTATATTTCCCTTAACAAATATGACGCAATAGTGCATGAAAATGCGCACCACCAATAATCAAAAATACTGTATTTGCTAATTTCTTGTAATTTAAAATCACGAAATAAAAGAGCATTACTGGCACTAAAAATAATTCACTACATTTCTCTGTCTAAATTGAATAGTTCAAATAAATTATAATTTAAGTTATGTAAAGCAATTTAAATGTTGCTTCGCAGCTTTTATAAAACATTTAAATAATTTAAACCTTTCAATTAATATTTATTATTCAAAAATTAATTTAACTGTATCATTATAATTATAAGGAAGGATTTTTACAGCAAATATTTAGTATAAATCATCCATTTTATGAAATAAATAATAAACAAAATACAAGTTCTAGATAATGAGTATTTAAAAAATAAATTAGAAAAATATTTATAAATTACTGTGCAATACGAAAACATTTAAGATCAGTAAAATCTTTCTTAAATTCTTTGAATAATTTTATAATGCCTTATGCTATAATATTGTGAAAACGACAAAAAAAAAAAAAAAGTACTGTAAATGTAAACTTACCCCCACGTCGCTTTCTTCTAAGATAACTTCATTCATCAACGAAGATGATGCAACAATATTCAATATCAAAATAAGTCTTCGCTGATATCAAAGCTGTATATAATATCAAACACATAATTGTAATAAAAAATGTACATGTTAGAAGATTTTTAGCTTAGTACTTGTCAATCTTCCCATTTAAGCTGGCCTGCCTTCGTAAGTTATTAGTAGCAATCCATTTTCTGAGATTTCGATGGTCCCTAAATGAACGCGATATATTAATACAAGTATTAAACTTTAGACTTAATTAAAAGTATTTGATTATGCAATCAAATAGAATAAAGGGCAAAAATTCTTATAAAAATCTATGCTAAAATGTTTAGAAGTATATTTAGCCAAGACAAAGCTTAAATTACAATAACAAACATAACATTTAGTAAGTTCTGCACATTGACAGCAATAATACTATCAGCATTTAAACTAAAAAAAGAGCAGAATTAAAATGTGTTTAGAAACGTGCAAAGAAAAACCCAAGCACCAGCATAATATAAAATACTCATTACTTACCAAAATAAATTTAATTATTAGTAGTCACATTTCAATTGTGGTTGACCTTAAAAAATTCTTAAAATGACGTTTTAAACTATCAAAATTTGTTTATTCATAATTATAAAAAATTTGTTGTTTTTTTTAAATAAAAAAAAATAATTGTAAACAAACAATTAGGTTATTCTAACTTATACAATAATATACATCTTGTACGAAAACTATTTTCATATAAGTTTTTCTACTTCAAACAATCTATTCAACAATGAATAGTATTTTTTGCTAAAATACAGTATTGAAAAGATTGATCATTTGATGAACACTCCTTTCGAGTATATTTACGTTAACAAACATTAAAGAATGTGAACAGAATAATAAACAAATGTACGAATGATAATAAATTAACTTACGGGCGATGGGCATCACGATCAGAATGATCAGAATCACGATCTTCAGCTTCATCCTCTTCAGTTGGACGCAAATCATCCACAACTAAAGCCAAGAAAATTTAATTTATAATAGATTAAAAAAAAATGTTGCCATAACAAAATATCTATTAATAATTATTGCATAATAACCTTTTCGTTTTCCACGATATTGTCTGGCTGCAGGTTTCTGAATTGGTACATCACCTTCTCCATGAAGTAAACTCGTTCGATACATTGCGTATGGCTGCCATTCATCGCCATTACGAGCTTGAGCAGGGGATAACTTTTGCTCCAAAAACGCCAAACTAATACGCAATTATTATGGCTGAAATGTTAAATCGCAATTTTAAGCAACTCTTACATAACTTTCTTGTCCTGCTTCATCAACTTATTCGTGAATTCACAAAGAATTTCCAAAAAAGCCAAATTGGGAGGAGAGCCACCAGGATCATCGGGATTTTCTAATGGAGTTACGGAAAAGCATATACTTTCACGATGAAGAGCGGCAACAGCATCCCGATTTTTCACCTGGTCTAAACCAAATGATAATGCAAATCGCTTAGCTAATTCCTACAAAAAAATTGAAGCAGTTATGTTAATCCTTTTTAAATTTGATAATTACATGTACATACTTTTATAGATGAAAATGCTTCAGTTTGTCTATCTATTGAATTATTCGCACTTTTAGCTTGAAGGTCTTTAAATAAACCAGTAAGACTTAAAGCCATTGTTCGAGCAGAATTCACTTTATTTATTTCTCTTGCCTTTCCAAGAGTAGCTTTTATAATGTCACCATAATCATTATAAAACTAGATGGTAATAATAGTCATCTCAATAAGAATTCGTTAGCATTAATATTTTTAAATTTTACCTTAACGTAGTGTTTAAAAACCTCTGAAGCAACACGAACGCTTACAACATTATATACCACCAACTTGCAAAACGACGCCAGAAAATTTCTTCGGCGATGTATTTCTTCAATTTTTGCATGATCGTCGGCATCGTCTAAAATGCGAATAATGAATATAACATTATTGAACAGTTATTTCATTAACTTCACCTTCATAATCCTCGACAAACACCTTTTCCTGAATAAATTTAGTCAATTGGCTTTGCAAATCAGAATTAATATCGTAAACTAATGATTTCAAGTGTTGATGATCACCCAATTGTTTGCAAAATATTATCAGTAAATCACATATGGTCGTGAATGCCTATATAATGCACTATTAGAAGATTTCAATTTAATATAAATGAAAAAATGTACTTCTGCTTTAAAGTTGTCATTGGGATTATGTAGCATTTCTCTGCAAACCTTCATAAATGTTAGAAGTCTCTCCTTTAAGGTATTAAAGTTTATTTCAGTGGGATTTATCTCATCTAGTTTATATAATTCCCACATCAGTGAATGGAAGCAGGTAGCTATTGAATACTTCACAACTTCTTCGGGAATATTTTTCTCACTATTTCCAAGTTTAACCCATTCAAGAACTGAATCCCACAATTCCCAGCGAGAAATATCGTGACAACTATAAAAAAAAAATAAGAATTATTTAACATTGATTGTACCTGCAACAACAACAACAAAAAATACCTGCAAAAACAAGCAACTTTCTTTAAACTGGAAGTTAACGCGAACACTTCATCTTCATCTAACATATCATTCTAAAACATATAATTACCCTCAATAAAACTTATGAACTTCGTAACTAAAATGATCAATTTTTACATTACCGAAGACACTGTTTGTTGGTACTCTTCAACAGATTTAAAATATTTCCCAACTAAAATATCAATCAAAGTTTTTCTTGAAATTTCACATCTAGTATGGATCGGCGTGTCTTCTTGACAAAGAACCTCAAAGGTTTTTGCACAGGCATCTAGCACCTTTAAAAGCAATAAGTAAAAAATGCGAAACTTACTTATATTAATATTATAACATTACTTCTTGTTCTGTATGCTTTTCAACAATTTCAGATATTGCTTTCATCAAAAGATCTAAATGCTAATAATTTGAAATGCAAACAATAATTAAAATTAATCATAAAATGGTATAGTGTTATAATTCTCACATTTTCCATTCGACCACTTGTGTAAATTTCAAGATCAAAGTATTGAGGAATAAGTAATAAATTGGCAACTTTTTCTGGATCAGCCAAATATTTATTTAGTAGTGGATGCAACATCGTAATAAAATGTTCTGTTAACTTCACTTTATCATCTTGAACTTGTTTGGCTTCTTTAGCCGATAATTGCTTTAAAAAATATATAATTATTAACTTATAAATTTTTGAAAAAACTTAATTTCAGGATTAACATTTGTTGACACGCGATTTTAGATAAATTTATATTTGCCATCAATAATCTTACTTTTCGATTAGGGCCACGTCCTACAGGAGGTTCGCCAGTTGCGGCTTGTCTCACACAACAAACCATTATCTCAATAAGACTTGTCTCTTGGCGATCATCCAATGGTTCTTCATCAGGGCCGGGCTCCTCCAACAGTAAATCTGTCATGCATTCCCAATCTTTCATCATAGAATTAGATTCAATTAAGCTATCGACCAAATATGCGCCATGTTCATGAAGCTAAGATAGTAATACATATAAATAATGTATTAAATTAAATAAAATGGCGAAAATTAATTACCTCGCTTTCGATAAAAAATTGAACCAGATCTCTAATAAGGGGAGTATTAACGCTACGCTTTTTCCCTCGTTTTGTTTTAAGCCCCTTCACATTGTCTTCGTCAGGAGTAAAAAGACGTTCATTTAAAAATTCTCCAGCTGATTGAGCTACTGCGCGATGCGATGAATAAACAAGTTCATATACATGCTCACAATCCTTATCTGACAAAATGTCTTTTTGATACAATTTCTGATGCGGATCACTGCAGTTAATTTTTCGATTCCATCTATATAAAAATAATTTAATATACCGGTAGAACCTTTTATTCAAATTATTATGCTTACTTTAGAATACTTATAACTAATTTTACAGCTTGCACTGCCACATCAAATTCTTTATCAAGCGTCATAGCAACAATACGATCCTTTAAAAGAATTAAATTTATTATTATTCTACAACATTAACTCCATAATATATTCATTTACCTTAAACTTATTTGTGAACAATTCAAGTTTTCCAGTAAGTTCTTCGGAAGAATAAAGAGGTTGTAGTGCTTGTAAACATTTAAGTCTTACGTCTCCAACCTAGTAGACAATTCAAACTAAAATAACACCCAAAATAATTTCCAGTAAGAAAAGTACTTTATCATGTAATGTCCAACCGATGTATTTTAAATAACTATCATCTAGAAAGTTTTGATGAAACTTTTTCATCCATACACCAATTTCACTCATGCAAATAGAACGAATTTCAGGCACAGTATCCCTAATTTGAAAATTTAATCATTAATTATGAAGCAATTTTAAATAAGAGGTTGAAAATAGTAAAACACTCGCCTGTAACGATGAACAAAAACGGATTTAAACATGTACATTAACATATTTTTAATTTCATCTGTATTTTCTTCCAACTTGAAAAAAAAAATATATTAAATTATAATAACAATATTATAATTAATATTTTTAAAAAATACCTCTTGGCGCTTATTCATCAACAGTTCCAAACGTTCTGTTGCTCTTTTATCTCGATTTTTTTGACGTTCTGCTTCATGTTGTCGTTGAGTGTTATCCAAGCTTATACTGAGATTTAAAGCCACATCTACCAGCGCTGTCATAAGCTTCATTGCTAATAAAAATTAAATATAATTATAATTAGAACACATTTGAAAAAAATTATCAAATCATTAAAACCTACCCGCTAAAGTAGCGGTATGACGAAACGCTCTCACTTGAGAATCAGAAAGTCCAGTCAATAAGGAAATGATATTATCCATTAAGTATTGATCATAAATTATGCTGTATTGACATTGTCGAACTAGCACTTGAATAAATTCACAAAAATTGCTGCGAAACTTCTTCCATTGCGGGCCTGGCATTATCAGTGGATAATCTCCACTTTCCTATAACATAATTATACAGATTTAGTAAATTAAAACAACGTCAAAACAGAAATTAATAAAACCTCGTCAAATTCTTCCGTCATTTTTCGAATGATCTGAGCGTGATCCATTGTTTCCTGCATGTGAATAGTAACTTTTCCACGACAACCCGAGCATTGAATGAAAAATTGAATTAATTGTAGTAGGGCAAAGTCTCGTTCAAGCTTGTAAGATTCAATCCACTCATCAACTACAGTCTAAATAACAAAAAATGTTATAAAAATTCTTTAACGTAAGTAAATGCGTTAGCGTTACAGTCAAAGCTCCTTTTCCTTGGCGAACAACTTCATATAAGCAATTAGGATCTTCTACTGGTTGCTCTACTAACGTTTTTTTAGCCGGTCGAGCGCGTTTAGGAGGTTCTCTAGTTTCTTTTCTGGGCTTCTTGGCAACCTGCTAAATATTACAATTTCCAAATATAAAAAGATTTAATTTTAACCAATTGACTAGTAAACTTACTCCGGCCATATAGCCTGAATTGGCTCTCCTTTTGCCTCTACCTTTTACCAAATCATCTGAAGGAACATCACTTAATTGAGTATCGTCGCCGGCTTCCATGCTAAAATTATAATATTTGCATAATAAAAATTAATGCTCTGACAAATTTATAAATTAAGAGTCTTGGCGTATTTAAAAACTCCAAACGTATTCGAAATCGCTTGATTTCATTACTTGTAGCACCCCTACACCTATGTGTCAAAAACTTACTGAACATCTCCAGAAAAGAAGTCCTCGTCACCTTGATACTCTGATCCTCCAGGTTGCATAACATTACTTACATGAAACATTTTAATTTAATTCAAATTTTAAACCAAATGAATGATTAAACTCCTAGACTAAATCATGATTTTAACCACAACACCTCAGTTCAAACCTACTGCTCAAGATTTACAGAATGGCGGATTACGCGGGAATCTCGCCGGAAATCCGGTAAATGATTTTCGTAGCGCCAGATTCAAATTAAAATAAATGATTGTATTAAATTGCTTTAAAATTAAGAATTATGATTGTTATTACCCGACAAAAGTCCCAATAATGTAAAAAAATATAATAATTAATTAATAAAACGGTTGTTATTACGTTTCAGGTGGTCTACCGTCTCCAAAAGTTTCGACGTCGGTCTCTACCCTTCTTCTCCGCCCGGTATTTTGACCTGCATGACGTCCAGTCGATGCGGGACATTTAATTTTTTTTTTTTTTTAACTTACATAAAAAATTAATTTTGGTTATTGGTTTAGAAATAATTTTGTTAAAATTATTTATTTTTTTGTCCTGATATTACCCTGCCAAGGTTAGGAGCTGTTCAGAGAAATTTTGCTGTAACATTGTAACTTGATCGGGTAACGTTGGTAACGAAAATCATAAATAAACAAAACGAGCTAATAAATTTGCTTTTATAAAGTGGCATTGACTCATTTTTATTATTTTTTGAGTTATTGACA
The DNA here is from genome assembly GCA_034692225.1 of Polydesmus complanatus. Lineage (NCBI taxonomy): Eukaryota > Metazoa > Arthropoda > Diplopoda > Polydesmida > Polydesmidae > Polydesmus > Polydesmus complanatus. Next base: position 98,779 of record JAQGAZ010000052.1, read on the forward strand.
GGTTGTTAAATAATTTAATTTTACTTTAAAATTAAACCAAAATTAAAAATACAGGTATCGATAAAAAAAAAGTATTTTTAAAATTAGTAAAATACTGTTAAGTAAAATGAATTTTGCGCCTGCAATTAAAACCAACAAAGAAAATGAAGCAATTGAAGAAATCGTAAGTTCATAAGTCTATTATTGTTATATCAAATTGTCCTGGACAAAAAAAAATAATAATAATTAAATTGCTGATATTATTAAAGATTGATACAAAACTGAATGAAATTGGATCTTTAAAATCATCAATTATAAACCAAGAGGCACATATTTCATCCGTTTTAAATCACTTACAATATCTATTTGACCAACTAAACGAACTACAGGTAAAAATCTTTTTTTTAAAAAAAATTAATTAATAATGATAATAATACAACCTGCAATAGAATTTAAATCAAGCTAAATATCATGAAATTCAAAGTGAGACAAATTGGCAAAAGCTAGTAAAAGCGGAAGTTAGCCGATCAAGACAAGAAAATGAAAGATTGCAAAAAATATCAACAAATTTAAAAGAAAAGAAGCAACATCAATTAGTAAGCTATGCTATTGAAAAAAAAAACATTATCCCAATTCTGTATAATAATTATTGTTAACCATAAAATTATGCTTGACATTTGTTTAGAGCACTTTATCGAATTTAAAAATTAAAGTCGAACAACTTAAAGCAGAATTTCAAGTAAATCGCAATCATATGTACACCTGGGTCAATGAATCCATTATAAAAGAATTAAATGACAATAAATTGCGAAACTATATACAAGAAGATACTTCAAAAATAAAGGTATCAATTTACAACAAATTATTATTATTAACAAAAAATAATAATTAATATAAGTGGTTTAAATGCTTTTGAAATTAGAAACTTCGTTTGCAAATTGATTCGTTGACGGCGGAGGAACTGAAAAAAAGACAATTAGTTTATAATGCCGTTATTACGTTAAAAGCCAATCAAGTAATTATAATAGTATACGCGCTTTATAACTTTAAACGTTGTTATTAAAAGTCTTATTTTCTACAGTGTGATTTAGAAAAAATTACAAATTCTTTTAAAACTACGCACCAAGAATGTCAAAAGAATATACACCAATGGGAGAAAACAGTTCAGCAAATACACATTCGAGATGAAGAAATAGAAAACCAAGTTTTGGTATGTTGGGTTTATAATTTTTAATAAATTAAAAAATTTTAAATTAAAATATGTTTAGCAACTGCTGCAAACCAAAGAAAATGTGCACACTATACAAAACGAAATAGTTGATACGGAAGAAAAATTGAAAGCATGTCAATCTACTCATGATGAACTTTTTAATAAAGTTAGCAAAGGAAAACAGGAAGTATCAAGATTAAGAATTGAATTATTGGAATTAGAAAAAAAACGAGACGAAAACAAGAATATTGTAAAATATTAATACATTTGTATTCTAAAACCTTCAAAATAATTTTTGATTAAATGTGATGTACAATGTATAGAGCGAAGTATTAAAATCATCAAATGCTGATCACCATAAACAGATCGCAAAACTCCAGCAAGAAATAGACAACATAGAAAAAAAAATTAAGAATGAAAATATTAGGTAAATGTTTCCAAAAAAAAAAAAAAAAAAACACCTGGTTTCTGATTAAAAATGTAATTTTTAATTTTTTAGAATTGATAAAATTACATCGGAAAGAGAGATTCTTCACGATGAACTTTACAATGAAATGAACACGAATAAATCAGCCGCAGAACAGCAAAGAAAACTTGAAATGTTGTTAATGCAAGAAAAAAAGTTTTATGATTCCATAGTAAATGATTGCGATAATAAGAGCAAAGAAGCTGCCAATAAAAAACAAGAACTGGCGAAAGTAAAAGAAGAAAATAAATTAAAAAAGAAGCAACTAGATGTATAAAAAATATTTAATAGTTTGCTGCAATAGTTAACATGAAAAATACTACTTTTCAATGTTTTAGCATATCAAAGCCGTTAAAAACGAATCTAAAAATACAGTTAAAAATCTGGAAGATAAATTAAAAACCCAATTTCAACTAATGCAGACCAAAGTAAATTATACGTTGAAATGTCTATGCAATTTATTAATTTAACTATTATTTACGAATTAGAATAAAGAAATTGAAAATCTTCAAATTAAACTGAGTTCAATGAAAGGACACGATTCTGATGAACCGGATCAAAAGAAAAAAATCCAATTGCTGAAAGAAACCGTTGCGGCAAAAGAAATTTCTTGCCAAACTTTAAGCCAAGAAACGCAACAACAACAAGTAAAAAAAAAATGTTCAAAGTGTCAGAAGTTTATTAAAATATGAAAGTTTTTTAATAGAATTATATTACGTGGCAAGATAAGGAATTAAAAAAATGTCAGTGTGAAAATAAAAACTTGAGTGGAAAATTAGAAGATATAGCTTTGGAATACGAAGTCATGCAAAAAGATTTACAGGAGCAAACCAAAATTAAGCAAGTATGAAATATTCATTGGCACTATAAAAATTACTCGTTTTAATAATTATTATGAACTTAAAACAGCGTGTGTACATAAACTATAATGAATGTTTATAATTTCATTCATAGCAATTGACAGTTAAAGAAATGCTATTAAAACTGGAAGTTCAACGTCTAAATGAAAGCAATGAAAAAATATCAAACTCTGCAGACGACATAACTAAGCGACGTAAACAAACTGAACAAATGATAATGAAGAGACAATTTTCCATTAAAATTGAACAGGAAGCTGCAGAAAAAGAAATTCGATTGGAAGAAAGTAATAAAAAACGTTTAACATCGCAATTGACTGAAATTATAACAAAAACAAATAATTTAAAGAAAAGGTACAATTGATGACACAAAATTTATGTAGGCCTTATTACAACTACGCTGACTTAATCACAATTCAAATAAATGTCTATAAATAAAAAATTTAATTATTTTGTAGATATGAAATTGAATTGATGCCATTGAAGTCATTCGATACAATTGATCTCGAGCCAATGAATTTTATACTAAAAGTAAGAAGTTTTCGATTGCCTAAAAATATAAGAAATTTAATGCAAATTAAATCTTTAGATCAACGAGGAAAAAGAAGATTTAAAATTAAAAAACTTAAAATATAAAGAAAAATTGCAAAATGGACAATTGGAGCTGCTTTCGTACCAAAATACTCTTAATTCTTTAAACGATAAAAACGATGCTTTGTGGAAATCAATTTACAGTTCACCGGAAAATAGTAATAAATCTAACGATAGCTTTCTTAAACCAAAATTAATACATTTTATAGATGCCCTAGCTGAAAATATATCAAAATTGGAGATGCACTTAATAACAAATCTTGAAAATCTTGATCAACAAAGAAAAAAATCTAACAAACTTGAAGAAGAAATACAAGTTAGTATTATTATAATCTTTATCATTAATAATTTTTACCAGATGTTTATATATTTTTAACTAACTTAGAAGCGGCAAGGATTTTTTAAGCAATTAAATGAAGAAGCCATGCATTTAGAATTAATTAACGAAGAAAAAGAACAACAAATAAAAGATTTGTTGACAGCAGTCACCGGTCAACAAATCAAGCAAAATCGAGCGATACAATTAATTGATAAAATAAAGAAAAAGTTGCCCGATAAGCAGTGTGATGTAAGTAAAATAACAACAGAAAAATTCAACCAATCTAAAAAAAAAAATACTAATTGCTTTTTTTCAATTTCAAGGATGAGGTCAAGTTAAAAGTTTCACAAATTTATAATAAAAATATAACGAAAGCTCTCTCCGACCTCATAAACGATAATTCAGAGATTCTACCTTCAATAGAACCGCAATTGACCAAGTTTGATTTTGTTTTGCCCCTAAGAAATAAACGCCTATCATCAGGCTCTGCGAGCCAAAATGGATCAAAGAATAGACGCCACCGCGATTCTCAAGCTTCAACAAGCGATAGCCATCACAGCGATTCCTCTAGATCAACCGCATCGATGCCATCCATCGTTAAAATAGAATTTGGAAATTCTGCTCCTTCGCAAGGTGATACTATGTTATTCAAAATGATAATTAAGCCTACTTTATAATTTTTCTTTCATTTGCGGCAATGTAAATAATAATGGGCTAATGTATTCTTTTAGCAAAGAGAATGACGCCTCCCGATACAGGAACAAAACGTAAAGAAAAGTCAAGCAAAAGTCGCTTAATTAAAAACTAATATAAACATGATACCGCGGGCCACATTAACTATTTTTCAATAGGCTGAAGACCATATACCTAACTCCCATGAGATCCAGTTCTAATTGCTTCTCTCACCCTCAAAAAAAATTATTTGACAGTTTTATCCAGCAAAACGCTTATATAACTAACACCAAATTTAATTTACTTTCATAAGTTTGTCAGTATTTTAATAATCAAATTCTAAATGCATAACAAAATATTATATTGCGATATACAGTATAAGCCTAATCTACTTTAATCGTATTAAAATATTAGTAATTTTTAACAAATTGCCTAGTTTACCCAAAATACTAATTTTGAAAAAAAAACAATTCCCAAATAAAATGGAAATATATTTCATTTATTCCTATACTTTTATGAAGACCTCGTCAGAGACAAAATAATATATCACATTCTGTTAGCAAATAAGAATCAGTAACGTGAATTAATGTCGCAAAACCATTGCACATTCAATGCTAAAAAAATATATTTAACAACAATACTATAAAATTAATGCGTTTGATGATCGATACTTATGGCATTGAACTTAATATTTAGAAACGTTTGAAAAAATCTTACCGTTTGTGTAGAGGGCAATCGGCAACAAACTGAGCAATTTGATAACTTTGTGAAAGTCCAAAACCGACGCTACTGATTTGACATTACAGTTCCAAATAGATGCTTTTTCTTCATGCTGACGTAAAGCACAAAGATGTTTCATATGAGACATGCAAGCAGCCAGGGATATTGCATGGGGGATATAACTTTGTTCAATCACTCCTTGAAATAAATGAGCCATAGGGCCAATTGCATAAGTAGGTACATCTTCTCCACCGTGCGTTTCCCAATGAAGAGGAACAGCTGTTTGTTGAACATAATCTTTGTCGCCTAAAAAAGTAAAAAAAAAAATTGTAAATTCCAAGTTTTTAACACCAATTCTCCTCTTACTTGTATCAATGTCAGAAAGATTTGGTCTTTGGCCTGAAAAACTGCGATCATAACCAGGACCGTTAGCATATAATAAAGTGGTATATGGCATTTGATCAACATCGGACAATTTATTATTTAGTCCTAAGAAATTCCAAAATTTACTATTAAAACTATCTTAATACCCAGCCCTGTTTTTTTTTTTTAAAAAAAAAAAAAAAATTTGCCAAAGATTGGATTTCCACGTTTTGCTAATCCTCCAAAAGAGAAGACATGTGAATGATCAGCCGTTACTACAATCAAAGTTTCATTGACTGAAGTTAGCGAGGCAGCTGCAGTCACTGATTCTTCTAATTCTAAAACTTCGTAAAGTGCTCGATGTGCGTTGTTGTAATGGTGAGCATGATCGATTCTTCCACCTAAAATTTATTTACACAAGTGACTTAATTAGCTCAAAGCAGAAAAGCATTAACTTAACGTTTAATAATTAGCTTTTAATAATTTATTATTGTTAAAAATTTAATAAAATGGTATTCATATTGAAAAGCAAATATGCTCGTATTTGGTTACAAATTAAATTAAATTACTATTTAAATAAGGCAATATCGTTGGTTAAACTAAAGACCCTCATACTTCACAAAATTAAAATTTTATACGAGCCAAAAAACTGATTGTGTAGGCCTATGCTATCTTGAATAACCGGCCCCCAGTGGGAAAATTTGTTTGTAGAAACTATTAATTTTCTATGAGTAATATCGATTTACAAAACATCAAAACAAAACAAACAATTTAATCAATTTCGGCAAAAAGTTGTGGGGGGGAGGGGGCTAGTTTTCTAGTACATAATAATGGCAACGATAATGAAGAAAATTAATATGAATGCAAAAGCTCTAAAATAAAGTATAATTAAAATAAGCCTAATAATAATAATAATAAAGAAAATGATATTTCACCTTCTACCATCAAAAAAAATCCGTGTGGATTTTTTTGAAGAATCTCTATCGATTTTTTAGTCATTTCCGCTAATGAAGGTTGTATTTCTTTTTTTCGGTCGCTATTAAAATCCATATGTGAATTAGCAAATAAGCCTAAACAGTAAAATGAAAATCAAAAATTCGTTTACAAACAAAAAAAAAAAAAATTAAATAACCACCTAATAAATAATCCACTTTGCTAGAATTTATTAATTTCAGTTCATCAGTAGTCGTAGCGTAACGGAACGGCAATTCGCGAGATTCTTTGTCCTGAATCCATGCGTGAATTAAATTTTTTCCATCCCTCCTTTTGCCATTTTCCGAAATATATTTAACGTCTTTATAATTGATCGGCAAAAAATGTCTTCTACCACCGCCCATAATTACCTAATAATAAATAATTTAAACCAGCGCAAAATGAATATTAATACGAGTATAAAAACTCTTACATTAATATTACGACCGGGTTCATCTTCTATCAGTTGTCGCGCTATATCTTTGCATCCAGAATGTTCGTCATTAGGAATTTTTGAATCGTCTTCCCAATAACGACTATTGATATGAGCATACAAGGCGGCAGGTGTAGCATGTGTTACGCGAGTGTTAGTAACAAAACCCGTCGCCTTCCCTTAAATTAAGATTTTTTAAAAAAAATAAGTTATAGACCTACGAGTACAATTTAATTAAAAATTTCGAGTTAAAAATTCAACGCGATAAAAGAAAAACCTAAATAACAGTAACAACTAATATTAATATAATATGTTAGATTAACCCTTTATTTCCACTCCACCCCTCCACACTGTAACTTGAAACCAATTAAACCGCACATGTATTTTGTTTCTAAATTATTATAATATTTAGTCTACCTTCATTTTGTGCCCACTCCATTAAACAAGGAACCCTGGCATCAAAATCTGAGCCACATTTTTCCAATTGTCCTCTGTCTTCCAATCCTAACGTTTCTAAACGGCCTTTAACTCCGCAAAGTAATGCTGTTGCGCATGCAGCTGAATCACCAATTTGACTATCAATGTTGTAAGTCTAAATAAATTTTATTTTTTATAAAAAAAAAAAAAATAAATACTAATAATGCAAAAACCACTGTTAGTTAAACTTGCTTTTGATAACGCTAGATAAGGAAATTTCTCAAAAGCGAGCGCCGACTCTTCTCCAGGATGTCCCCCTATTTGACCACGCAAAATTCGCGCAGCTGTTATGGTTGATAGGCCCATTCCGTCTCCAATAAATAAAATAATATTTTTGGCAATGCCTTCATCGATCTTTAAATTTGAACGCCAATTTAATTGCCATTTCGCTTGCTCGTACCAATGAGACCGATCTAAAAAGAAATTACTATTATGCAATAGTCACTTTGATCATCATATTTTATCATAATAACGACTTTTTAAACACACAATACTAATCAAACGAAAATTCTTATGTATTTAATTGCCTTTTTTTTTTTAGCTACCGTAGCCCTACTATATACTGTAATAATAATTTAATTGGTACTAAGCTTTTTGGCTTTTTATTTCATACAGCATGTCGTTATTTTCTAAATTCTAAAAATAAGGATTTGTTTACATTTTAAACAACTCAAAAGTTCCATTTGACAGTGCATTAAATTTTTAAGAACTCCCTGATGAATTCCAGATGGTCAAGTTCAAACAAAAAAAAAATAAATAAATAGAAGCCTCTGTTTATAAAACACGAAGTTGACCTAAAAGCCATGCTAAGTGATAAATTATTAAAAACAAAAGGAATAGTTTGAAATAATAGCCTAAACAAACAACTCCTAAATAAACACACAATTTAAAAGCCTTCGCAAACCTATCAGTAATAGCCTAAAAATGTTGTTGAAGCGTAGCCGTAGAACCAAATTTTCTGACTATGTGGTTAATTAATAGCCAAGTTTATAGCATTATAGTTAACTGTAAAACTTATGGACATCAAAATACCTAAAACTTTTGCGTACGATATAATAAAAAATTATTCTTAATAATATAAAGTTTTTTGAGCTCCGAATGAGAGAACAGTATTTCCATATTTATTGCTCAGAGAAATCTCAATACAGCAAGTAAAATTATTCGTCCCCCCCCCCTCGTTGTACCATTTCACTGTGAATGGCCGATAATAAAAATTTTGCAAAAAAAATTCAAAAACTCGACCACACAACGATAGAAAACTGTTTTAATAAATAATTCTGGTAATAAATTTCCGCGTTGTTTTTAAGAGAATAATTATTGTTAATACTGTGCGTTTTTAGTTATTTAAAAAAACTTTAAAGGATTTAATAAAATCTTCAAAAAAAAAAATAATAATAATAATCATTATAAATTTATTAAAAACTACGTAAATTTGATAATTTGCCAGATCGTTAATGTGTCTATTTTAAAAATGAAACAAATAGTTGGCAATTAAAATAATTTGCTGGGAAGATAATATTGATCTTCGATTTAAAAAAAATTCTAAAATCTCTAAAAAACCACTAATTCCAAAGTCTACATAATTTATTTAATAATAATTAAAAAAACCTGTCAAATTGAATTAAAGAAGAAACTAAAAATTAATTACATACCGGTAAAAGAAACAGAAGAGATAGAAAAGTTATTCAATGAGCCAAAAAAAAAAACCAACCCTATTTTCAATTACGGTAAATAATACAGCTACAAACATACAGCATTTTGCGAAACTTAATTAATAATGCAAAATATCAAAAAAAAAAGTTTAAAACTACCGGTAGCCTACATTAAGTCGCAAATAAGCACAAATTTTAAAAATTAAATACTATTGTATTAAAGGCGATATAATAAGAAAGTCAATGACTAACCTTGACCATGAACTATGGAAATGCCGGTAAAAATCAGCATCAATAAATTCACAATTATTATAGATGACAAACAACAAAACATTGTCTTATATTTCAAAGCTTAGCTTCAATACAAACGGTTAAACTTTCAACGACCAACGCATAATGGCAGTCTAACGACATTGCCGAATGAAAGCATCAAACGGTTTCTATGACACAGTCTCTGCCATTCTCCTCTCCTCCGCTTCAACAGCACTTAGATGTCAAAGAGAAGAAACAGTCGGCATTAGAGATGAAAGAGAGACAGATCTGGGAACCGCTTTCCATTGGAGATGCGCTGCAGTAAAGCCAGTTATTGCACGGTTGATAAAAACAGCCTTATTTAGCGGATTTCTGGCACAATGCATTATACTGTTTATGTTTATACAGTTGATAAAACTTTTATAATACAGTATAATCATATTATTATATTATTATTTATTTTATTTTTTTTAAATTTTAGAGAAAAAAAAATTGCATGGTAATTTCATCTCAAATTTGTGTAACGGTATTTACAATTTCAGCATTTAAAAAATGTTTTATCTACATATAAACAGCGTCTATTATAATAATAGAAAACGACTGTGTAATATTATGAGCAATATACAATTATTTTTATTGCTCCCGTCTTCCATATAATGTACTTAACTGGATTTTTTTCACCCCTCCAAATTTAATTGTGTCCTAGCTAATAACGTTTCCTATTTTTTTTCTCAACCATATTATATTTTTTTCAGCCTACAGTACATATTATATTATTGATAGTAGGCTATAGCTAGAGCAAATGAAACCAATAAACAATTTTTAAAAAACAGGTTTTTTAGTAGTACGGTAATTATTTTAATGAATTGATTACATCTAAATAAAAATAAATCACTTTTATTATAAAAATTTTAAACTGTTACTGGGTGAATTACTAACTTTTTCTGTGTTAATAAAACCGCAAATTATAAAAATACTACTCCGCGTATTATTAAAATATCCTTCAAGTTTCCTTCATGTTTAAATGTAACGTGGTAAGCCAAATAAAAATAGTGGAGTTTATGCCGTGTGAAACAACAGCCAGAAGCGAACACCATTACTGTAATGTATTGTGTTTTTCTCTTATTCTCCACACAACCGCCCTAACCCCTCTTTAATGGATTACTCTGGATATCGATCCGTTGCATTTGCAGTTTTATAGAAAAAAATTTTAATAGAATATTATACCGGTACTGAATATTTTTATTAAAATGTTTTGAGTTAGGACAAAATAATTTACAAACATTTTAATTCTTACGAAATAAATAATCCAATCTAACATAACATTAAACTACGTATTTATTTTTTTTTATATTTTAGATTGTGTTTGACTAGTGTTCATCACATATGTTTGCGGTAGATACATACAACTGTGTCAACGTTTGAACGTTATCTTCATTTGCTTTATCTAATCTGACGAAATATGATTTTAGGTAATGCTGTTTTCCTGAACTATTTAAAAAAATCGTTTTGCAAGACAGAATAAATGAATACGGTAATAAAAGTAATTCAACTTATAATTATTAATGTTAGCTACAAAATATTACAACTGGAGCTTTAAGTTACCATAACGGGTTTCTATGGTCTGAGCTAAGAGTGCGGACTCCAGTGTCTGATCTACTAAAGAAAATCGTTCGGCTCAACATACGCTTCATACGTGTTCTTCGGTACGCGGTATCAACGAAACGCTTAAAACAACCTTAATAAAACGCAATTATAGTTCTTAAAAAATCGGAAAAAACAAATATTTTTTTTACTAAAGTCTCTAAATTTTTTTTATTAAATGGGACGAGATAACAGAACAGTACCCATTTTAATTTATTCGAATCTGTAATTTTATACAGAATAAAAAACTTTTACTATTATAATTTAGTTAATCTTCAAAATAAATAATAATAATAAAAGTGCAGAAATGAAACGACAGACATGGGTTTAATCAACGATTGGCGAGTAATTGGTTTGTGTATCTGGGTTATATGGCTTACTTTGAGTTACGCAGATGAAGAAATGCTTACTGGTGAATACAGATTGAATGATCATTTGGAAGCAGTGAAAATAGAAAGAAATGGTCGGTTAAACATTCGATTCAGAGAAGAAGTTATATTGGGAGACAGAGATGAAAAGAGTCTAGACTCAACAAAACGTTTTACAAAAATCTTTCGTCGGTAATAAAAAAAAAATATTTTTTCCTCAATTTTTATATAAACACCAAATTTTTTATTTGATGCAATTAAAAATTAGAGCTGATCGAAATCACGATGGAGAGCTTAGTGACAAAGAACTGTCAACTTGGATCACAATTAAAGTTAATAGTCACTTGGACAAAGCAGTTAAAGAAAATATGCAAATATTTTTGACTTTAGACGGAGATCATAATGGTACAGTAATTTAAAATTATTTTTTTAATTGAAACTTTATTCATCACTGTCCTTTTATTAAAGGTATTGTGACCTGGGAAGAGTACCATCAACGATTTTTGTATGAAAAAAATATGAGTGAAAGTTATGTACATAATCATTCAGAAAAGCATAAAGATTTAAATAGAAGAAGTTTGTGTTTATATTCATTTTAATTTGATACCCATTTAATATAATTTTTTGCTTTAGTTCGAGAAGAAATAGTTTTAGACAGAATTGCGTTTTTTGAAGCTGCATTAACAAATACAGAAGGGCTAAACATTGATGAATATCTGAGTTTCAGGCATCCAGAACTTAGTCACATCACTCTATTAAATATGGTTCAAGATATATTCGAGAAGTTAGGTATAAAAATACAAATTTATTGCTTTTTCTACAATTTAAAAATTTTTAAAAAAAAACGTTTACACTGTAAGCAATAAATTTTTTTTATATAATATTACCAGCAAATCACAGTTTATAACTTTAAAGAATGAATAATAGATATCAATGAGGATAATTACCTGAGTTTGGAAGAATTTGTATCAGTAAATCAAAATGATATTCCCACTGGACAGCGATTGCCCCGCAGTATATGGGAAAAGGAAAGAGACAGAGAATTTCGAGAAGTTATAGACACGGACAAAGATGGAAAAATAACAAGAAAAGAATTAGTAGTAAGTTTGTAATATTGCAATTGAGTAAGATAATACAATGTAAAAATTGTAAAATAATATTTAAGATGTACACTGATCCCAGAAATCCAGCTCATGCAGCTTTAGAAGCTAAAAGTTTGATTGAATCAGCCGACAGTAATAAAAATGGAAAATTATCATTAAAAGAAATGCTTGACCACAAAGACATTATTTTAGGAAGTAAATTGATTGATATTGAACAAAAATTTCATGACGAATTTTAACAAAAATAAATAGTTTTCTAAAACCAATAAATATTTCGCTGTCAAAATGTGATAAATGGCAAAAGAACAATAATCGAAAACTTTATTTAATTTTATAAACCTATTTTTATTAAAGAAAAAAATATAGTTTGCAATAACTAAGCTTACTAGAAAAATATACTATCACCAAAGATAAATTTCTCATTGAATTTGTAATACGATAAATTAAAACTCCCTGACTAATTGAATGTTCATGTCAAATTTATACTCATTTTTTAAAATAAAAATGTATCAAATAATTATGATAAATAAAACTAAAAGTGAGATACTGTAATTTTATTTATAATTAATACCTAATATTATACTTTTAAAAATTATGCCCCAAAGTTATGTTTAAAATTAGAAACATGCTCTTACGCGAGTCTGATTATATCAAACCTAAAGGATTCGAAATGAGAACAAAAGTACATTGTACAGTGAAGAAATATATTGAAATAATAATCAACACAAAAAAAAAATCCTAAATTTTAAAAAAAAACTGCAGCGAAAAATGTGTCAACCAATTTTTTCATCGATTTTCCGATTCGATCACCATTACACGATGTCCATATAATATTATGTATCTTGCTACTACTACGATTGTGATTATAATCATTACAGTACCGGTAAATCAATATTTAACAAAACTATAGCCTACATCAATAAAGTTACCGTATCATAATAATAATTAAACTGTAGAAGTACGCAGACCCTAATAATAATTATTAATCACTGGTTAGTATTATCGGTATTTAAGAGTGCGCTATAGCTTTCATCAATTCTAAGGTATCAATCAATGGTAATCGTTTAGGACCCCTATAGTCCCCATTGCTATGCGCTTATAATAAACGTTATAACAAAAAGTTTTCATATAATTTTTTTAAAAATTTAATCAATGTAATTGCAAGGATTAATAAAAAAAGTAATTTTAACAGTACGCTACGCTACGTACAGAATATTAATTGGTGCAAGGGTAAAGCTAAGCTTAATGTCAACAAATTGAGATTGAAATTTATATAATTATAAAAAAGTGAAAATTCGAAAGATACGAGACCGTTATGAAAATCTTTAACAAAAACAAATCTATTTTTGATTTTGTTCAATATTCTCATGACGTTATATCGACGATGAGCTTATATGTCCTCCAAACAATAACAGTTAAATACATTACTAATTGTCTAAAATGGCATTAATAAATGTTTACGACTAGAATATCGCCAACATTTTGAAGAAAGTGTTGGTTTTAATGGCACTGCGAAGAACAATGGCATGAAAACTTTTGATGAATGAATGCTTTTAAATTATTTATAAATTAATAAATAAAGGGAGTAAATTTTAAGCAAGTTTAATTCCCTGTTAACATTATGATTCTTTCAATTAAAATAACCAGCTCATAAATATAAAATTAATTTAAAACTTCCCCAAATACACACGTCATAATTTTAATAAATAAAAAGTATTATCAACAATGAATTTAATGATTAAAATTATCAAACAAAAGCAATTTTAGATACTATTTATCCAAAATTCAAAAATAATTTAAAAGAATTTATCCAAATGTAATAAGAATAGAGATAAAAATATATCCTCCATTAATACTACTGTCAATCGTTCGATAGCCATTACAACCGTAAGCCATTATCAAGGCAAATTATTATTTAAGAAGATTATTAGATTGAATTATGTATGACTTACCATTTCGTAGCTCTTGTATTTCAAATTTGACTTTCATTTCATTATAGGCCAAAATTTAATATAGTAGCGCTGCGTATCCCCATCAAATAACCTATCTAACCAGCTTGGAAATCCATCTAAAAGATGGTCTTCCGACAAATCTGGCTCCAATAAACGACCATTCTAAATATTGAAGGATAATGTAAAAAAAAAATCAAGAATGAATATACTAATTATTTCAATTCCATTTACTTCAATTCGTGGTCCAATTTCAACATCACTCGTCTCACTTCCGCTGGTGTCTTCAAATCCCACAAATTCACCTCCACTCTTTTTCTTCTGCAAAATTAAATTAAAATTTCGTCAAATTTGATCAAATATAAATTAAGATAAATAATAATGCGATTACATTTGAAGTGGAAACTCTATATGGCTCTTGATATTTGGCATGGTACATACAAAAGTACTTTCTGTAACCATTTAAAGATAAGACAGTTCCAATACAATTTTTCGGAATAATATTAAGTTCTCGAGGTTCCGCAAGAGTTTGAATCAAAAGACGTCTATACCATTCCAAATTTTTTTCCAACATGAGCAAAGCAAACATTAAGCTCTTATTTCTAAAGATGTAATACATTTTAATATGATTAAATATTTTATAAAAATTAAAAACCTTCTGTAGGGATAACAAGTTCGAAAAAACGCAGGAAAAAGTTTAATCTTCGTATCAGCATCAACTAACAGAATAATTGTACGACATCCTGGTTTTAATAATCTTACTAAGCCGTTATACGTTTCGCCTCTCAATTCGTGAATCGTTAAACTCACTTCTTTAGCATTCCTAAAAAATCAAACTAGAAATTAAAATACGAAAGATATAGCCCACGTTACAATGTATCTTAAATACGAACTTTTTGCTTGCCCCAGGAAACAATTTTGGATCACTTTTTAACTTTTCAGAAATTGAAGCTTCTTCACGTTTCCTAAAATACGAAGTAAATGCGTGCAATTTTCTATATTAAAAAATAACGATTAAACAACTATAATATTATATTTACATCAAATATGACATAAAATATCCAGCTGCTACTACAAAAACAATACTCAGTAATATCGAAAGAGCAGGTAGAATTTCATATCTGTTCAAATTTTCTCTTAAATATTTGGTGGTCATTATCATTTTATGAATAACTCTCGTTACAAAGCTTTGTAAGTGTTCATCAACCAAAATCTAAAAAAAGTATTTTAATTTCTCGAACTAAAAATTCACTTTAAAAAGTCAAACTTGAATTGCAGCATCTGTTGACAGAGATTCTTTTGAGCGAATAATCTTTGCGACAGCAGCAGATAATTCTTCGCCAGATACATTAACTAAATCGCCATGAGCCGACCAACTAACAGAAAGCCATTTATATTGTATTGTTGCTTGATTTTTCCTCCAAACAACCACAACGCCTATCTCATCCGATGGAGATACATCTACAAAAAAAAAAACGTCGGTTAGATTCACCAAAAGTTTTACAGTAGCACGGCCAATAAGAATTTACCTGGCTTAATGGCCTTTACGAAATCAATTTGTATTTCAGCAAACAAGTAAGCGTAGCGAACTCTATCAAGGTCTGGAGGATGAGTGCGAAGATATTTTCGAAATGCCTCTCTATATGGTTCATGAGTTGGAATATTGTGAGAAACTAGCAATACACATAGCCACCGCCGATTGCCAATAGGTGAAGTTTGTATGGGGCATAATTGGTCAAATATGTCCTTTAAAAAATATTAAATTAAAAAATAAATATAAAACAGAGAAAAAAACAACACAAAATATTAAAAAAAAAAAAATACGTACCTGCGAAGAAATTCTAGGCAAAAGAAGATATTTATTAGCTGCAATCAGACTTTTCATAGACTCTACAGGAATATCATTACCACCACTTGTAATGCTTGCAACTGGTTTTGAATTATCTTCGTTAAAAATGAGAAGTGTTTCTTCTTCAGGTGAGATGTGATATTTCGATAATAAATCGTCGTTTCCAAGTGAGCTCATTATTACTTCACCAAAAGCAGCTTGTTTGCGAAATTGAAATGCCACTACTAAATACCTGAGACGAGTACTGTGTTTTTTGGTAAAATATAAAAGTCTTACACGATTATCGATCCATCCATTTAGAAAAATGTGAACATTTGATGAAGTTACTGTTGTGACAAGTCCATAGGGAAACTTATTTTTCATAAATTCAACCGTGCGCACTAAGCTTAATTGGAAGTCTTTGTAATGATAAACATGATTGTCCAAAACTAAAATAAGGTATGGCAAAGAATTGACGCCAATGGTTTTGGCCAAAGAAGATTCCATATTTGCATGAACGGTAGCCACTTCGATTCCTTAATTTTGTAATAAAAAAAAAAAAAAAACCATTACATTGAATAATGGAAAGGAAAAAACTTGTATTAACAAACCTAACGGAGTCATTTCTTCGGTAATCTTACGCCAAACAAATTCAGACTGCATGCAGCGTAGACACAAATCGGCATAAAATAACACCAAACATGGTTTATAAATTGAACTTGGTAAAAGTAGATTTGTGAAAGCTCTAGTTTAAAAATATTTATTTAAAAATTAATTAAATAAGAATTAAATAAAATTTGATGAATACTTTTTCGTAATTGACTGTGTTTGAAAATAACTTCCCGAAGAAAAAAATTGCTGCAATGGATCAAATCTATTGAATTTACTGTAATCAGGATCGTGCCTAAAATTTAGAGAATCTTCAGTGATTCCACTTTTGTCAAATAAAGATCTCCTTTCGGGATCTGAGAGAAGCTGTCAAAATGAGAAATTATGCAACTTTTGAAAATAATGTTGACCATCAAACACGTTACAGTACCTCATAGGCTTGTTTAATTTCCAAAAACTTCTCTTGAGATTGAGGGTTTACATTTTTATCTGGGTGCCTACATTGAAATCATTGCATTATCACTTCACATAATTAGATAACTATTCTTAATAAAATAATATTACCATTTCCTGGCCAATTCTTTGTAAGCTTTTTTGATGTCCAAAAATGAAGCTTTTTCATGGACTCCCAAAATTTCATAAGGATTTTTCAAAGAGAAAACAGCCGAGATTATTAACAAAAAGTAAATACTTAAGAATATGTATAATTTCATAGCTTAATATAATGAATAGCTTGAATTAAAAAACCATTATAATCCTAATGTAACTAATATGATACAATTAAATAAATAGCAAAATTGTAAAACAGAATACCAAAAGGTTATTTGAAAAATGCAGGGGAAGCAGGCCAACCATGACCCAAACGCGCGTAACGTTGCTGGGTTGCTCGCGAACGATTAATCTGCAGCATTGGGGACATTCATGTTTACTATTGTAGTTTCGAGAAATGCCACTAAATGGCGCTACAGTCTCGTCTTAAACCTTTTTCCGGTAATAATCTTTTCTTTATACTACTTCCGGTTTACTTTTAGGCGGGAATTCTTGTTTCGACGTGTGTCTTTTGATGTTTCTTGGTGAAAATATTTGTTTTTTTAAAAAATTATATTTTAAATAACTATGGAGTTTAAAATTCCGGTAAGACGCGAAGATTTACTACATTCTGCTTCCCTGGGTCAATATACCGTTCAAGAAGTTTTAACTATTCGAGAAATTATTGAAAAGAAAGAAGGTAGGCTACTGTACATGTATAGGCTACTATTCTAAATTTTTCACGTAACTTAAAATTAATTTTACTTTTATATTATGTGGTTCTAATGCATGTTAACTTGAAAATTTATTTTGAAACTTTGTCTTTTTTTATAGAATGTCGAACAACTTTACGAGAGCAAGGTGCTACAATGATTTTAGAATACTTCGACTATTTTTACAGTTGTATCAGGTTTAAAAACAATTTTTTTTTAAAAAAATTTTTACGTTAATTGCAGATGAAAGAAATAATCTTCAGCATATTACTGCACATCCAAGACATACATTGCACACTATTTCAATATATACGCATAACAATTGGGCTCTTTTAATTTAGTTTTGACTTTTTTGAGCTTAAGGCACATTTACTGTTTACGTTTTACACAATGCATGGTTAACATGAGGGTCTCATCTAAAATATATTGTTTATATCGATTTTTTGTCATTATAATATTATTTATTTTATGTTTTGCTATAGTGAACACTGCCATTTGGAGCAAGGTGTTAGAAGTGGTGCATGGAATATCCTGAAAGACGGTATTAATGGTTTCGTGATCTGTATAATTATTACAAGTTTAAACTTGCTAATTTTATTATTATTTGTTATAGCATTTGGGATGTTTTTAAATGATTTGACTGTGAATTTGGACGACGAAAGTTTGGACAGTGAAGACCGTTTACGCTTATTAAACATGTTGAAGATGTTTAGTTTCTTAATTTGTCATTGGATGCCCTTGTTTGAAGAAGATTTGAATCAGCAAGATGATTTAGTATCAAAAGTAACATTCTATTAACGTGTTATTTACATTATTTTATAAATGTTTTTAATAAATTTTCTAATTAGAAAGGAAAGGGAAAAAAGAAAACCACTAAAGATGACAATAGCCAGTGGAATTGGGCGCGAGAGCAATGCAAAATAATTGAATTGCTTAATGCTTTATCTAAAACCTCTCTGCAAAATCTTTGGAATGAAAAACAAATGGAGGATGAATTTTTAAAGTAATAATAATAATCTTGGTCTGATTTAGTAGTTGTTTAACAATCATTTATTTACAGTCTTTTAATTAATTCTTGTTTTAAATTTCTGGAAAATCAACAATTGTGCAAAAATCGCGAATCTAAAGAAATGGTATTTCATATTCTTGGAAGGCTTTTTAGGAATCAAAAACATTCAATTGGTAAGATTTTAATTACATAAATATTATTTAAAAATGCGTTTGTTAAATGATTGAATAATATTTAGGTCACGCGGTAAAGATTGTTCAATTGTTGCAAATAATTGAGCATTTATCTATGACTTTAGCCCAAGCAGTTGTAATTTTTGTGAACGTTTATAAAATGAATCAATTGTTAAGTGATATTATCAGGTTTGTGTTAAATTTAAAATTGTTTTGTAATTTTTATTAATTCGGTTATATAATTTTGTTAATAGAGAAATAGGAAATGCAAGTGCGCAAGATGCTTTGCAGAATAATTTGGGCAATAGAGCGTTTTCTGTATTTTTAGCTGAAATTGCCAAACAAATGCCGAACTTAGTTTTACCTAACATTAGTTATTTAGCAGTACATTTGGATGGAGAGGTATTATAGCGGTTGCTAATATTTTATTTAAAATTAAGTGAATTTTTTTTTTGTAGTCTTACTGCATGCGAAATTGCGTGTTGGGCATTATGAGTGAAATTATATTACAATCAATTAATGTTGACGTTGAAAATGAACCGAGTGATCGTGTTCGTTCTTTGAGAGAGCAATTTTTAGATCATTTGGAAGATCACATTCATGATGTAAACGCATTTGTGCGTAGCAAATGTCTGCAAATATGGACTCAGTTATGCGAAAGTCAGGCAATACCCATTTTTAGACAACAAAGGTTGTTGGAACTTATAGTTGGTAGATTAGAAGATAGATCTTGCTCAGTCAGAAAGGGTGCTATTCGCCTTTTGACATCTATTCTTCAAAACAATCCGTTTGCAGCGAAGGTAAATTTTAAACTTAGTTTGAATTTATTTTTTGCTGAAATTTATTTTTGTCATTACTTTCAGATTTCACTGGACGAATTGCAAGAGAGTTTTGATAAAGAAACAGCCAAACTTCAAGAAATGCTAAATGCAATAAATTTAAATGATAATAGGAATAATTCAATAGCCAATGCAGAACAAGGTAGGACGATTTTGTTTTATTAGTAAATATCTTCAATGCTAACTTTTATTATATTAGAAAACGAACAGTCAACTCCCGGTCAAGATAATGATCCAGTTGAAATTTCAAAACAAAAAGTTCTCATAAAGTATTTAAAAGTAAAGTGCTTGGAAAATGGGATTTATTAGTGATTATGTAGGCTAATCATACTTTTTTTTTTTTTTTTAAAAAATTTTTTAGGATAGCAGTATATTTGCAAAAGCTGTTTCCAAAGCTTTACCTCTTGTATGCCACTTATTATATTCCAGTCAAGTAACGGATGTAATGGAAGCGATTTCATTCTTCGTCACCGCCTTCAAATTTGGAGTGCATAACAGTATTATTGGCATTCAAAAAATGCTTACGTTAGTTTGGTCTACCGAAACTGAACTTAAAAACGCAGTTATGGCAGCTTATAAAAGTTTGTACCTACATTCAGATAGGGCCCTTGGTGACAATAGAAAAAATGATATCGCTAGCAATCTCATTCGATTAACTATGAATGCGACTATTGGAGAAATTGCATCTTTAGAATTGCTGGTAAGTTGATTAAGTTTTCTTTTATTACCTATCGTACGTATCAATTTTTTGAAAATTTTAATTGCACATAATTAGATTCATGATTTAGTGAAATCTGGTGATGTTGAGGAATCAATAATCGATGCCTTATGGAAGCGTTTTTATTTTCAAATGAAACATTCAAATACTGAAAGTCACGCTGCTATTATATTAATTGGAATGGCTTCAAGGTAGTTTAAAAATAATGTAACTTAATATGTACTTTTATTTTATTAATTAATGCTTCTTTTTTTTAGTGCTCGAAAGGAAATTGTTGAACAAAAGTTAAATATTATTGATGAAATCGGATTAGGAGCTCGAGCATTTAAAGATTTTTTTTACACAAGAGATGTATTTGGTGCTTTGTTGAACCTTGGGAGCAAGGTAATAATGCTATAAAGTTCATATTTTCAAACTACATTGTATAATAATTTTTGTTTTCATAGCTTTCTACAAATGGTACTAAAACTACATTTTATTTACCATGTGACCATATTATTTTTAAACACATTAGTGAAATAGTAGTTGGAGGTAAAAGTTTCATTTTTTTTAAATTTATTTAACTAAAAATTCTTAATTAAATTATCTTTTTTATAGGTATTAAGTCTTTTAATGATCATTCATGGATGAGCATGTCTCAACAGGCAGTGGATTTCATTTACAAAATTTCTGATAAACCGGATATAATATGTGAAAATATTTTAATTAATATAGTTGAATTAATTAAAACTCCAACATCGACTGAAAATGGCCAACTTTTGGATAATATTCCATCAAAATTGCTTGGCAACTTATTGTTGTTAAGCAGTCATATCGCATTATGTCAAATGCTATATTTGGAAATCACTGTTTTTAACGAACTCAAACGACGTAGGCAAATTAATGAAGAGAAAACAATAAACTCCGTTAAAAAACAAAGACGAAAATCTAAAAATGCCAGAGAGTCTATAAGAGTAATTTATTTTTAAGTTATATTTTTTTAATTGTAAGTTTATTGATTACCCCGATTATTTTAGGAAAGTATGTGTGAAACTAACGGTGAAGATCATGGATTGAATAACGCTATTGCTGAAGATATTGACGCAGAGTTTATTCGCAAAGTGTGTGACAAAGAAATATTAAGTGGTATTTATTTTGCCCTAAATTATATTCTTCTAAATTGTACAGTAATTATTGTGATTCTATATTTTTTCACAGGAAACGATAAAATGTTATCTGTTATGGCTCGCATAGCTGTCAAAGTGGCCAGTGATCCAATAAAATATTCGAATAAGTACTTGAAAACTGTTTCTACTTTTGCGCTTGCAAAGTTTATGATGGTTAGGTATATAAATTAATCCTTTGTACCATTTAAGTATTGCTATAGAGAATTAATTTATTATTTTAGCCAGGATTTTTGCGAAACTAATACTCAGCTATTGTTTACGGTTCTTGAAAAATCCGAATTGCCAAGCATAAGAGCTTCTCTAATGATTGCAGCGTGCGATCTTGCTTGTCGATTTCCAAATATTATTGAGCCTTGGACATCACACATTTTTAAACGGTAACCTATTTAATTTATAAGGAATATATAACAGAATTTTTAATTCGAAATATGTTTCAGAGTGAGAGATGAATCCTTTGAAGTTCGCGAAAATTCTATTGCGGTTCTAGGTCATCTCCTATTTAATGACATGATAAAAGTAAAAGGTAGCGCTAGTGAAATAGCCTTATGCATTGTTGATGAAGACTTAAGAATTCAAAAGAAAGCCAAGCAATTATTCACTGATTTAAGTCAAAAGGTATTGTTAAAGCAATTCGTAATAATTCTGATTTCAATTTTACTAACTTTTTTTTTTTTTAAGAACAACGCCGTTTTTAATTTGATGCCTGACATTATTGGTCGGTTAATCGACGCAGATGTTGGAACGACTGAGGAAAACTTTCAAACTATTATAAAGTACCGCATGAAGTGTTATTACACAAAATTTGATTTAATTTAGTATTATTTTATTTAAGGTTTCTATTAGACTTTGTTAAGAGAGACCGTCATTTAGAAAGTCTTGTTGAAAAGATATGTCTCAGATTTCCTATTGTGCGGTAAGGTTAAATTATAAAATGTATTTACGCCATAATATGCTTTAGATTTTAATTATTATTTTGGGTCACATTCAGCTTAGAATGGCAATGGAGATGCTTGGCTTTCTCATTGACTTTGCTTTGCGAAAATGAAAAAAGCTGTAGAAAGTTGTTGGAAAATATTTCACTTTTCCAAGAAAGTATAGCCGAAGAAAAAGTATACCATTTCTTTAATACTATTATTTTAAATGCGAGGAAGGCGTTAAAAGAGGAGCTTCAAGTAGGCCTAATCTATTATTTATACGAGCAAAATCACATTATTAAACTGAAAAATTAATTTAGCATTTAGTTGATGAACTTGAGGAGCAATTTGTGCTTATTCATAACAAAGCATTAGGTGAAGAGGGAGTTGAAAAACATATTGATCGGGCACCAGTAAAGAGAACTAAAGTTAAAGGTTTGTTGATTATTCTTGTTAAAAGTAATTAATTTAATAAATGCATAATTATTTTTAGCACGACGAAACGTGAAAGACCGCACTTTTAGAAAAAAGCCGGAAGAATATTCTCCAGAACCTGATAAAGTAAGTGCTATAGTTTACGTTCAAATTCATACTAAAAATGTTAACTTAATACATGTAATAGAAAGTGCAAACGCGTTCACAAAAGAATCAGAAAAATATCCCTTTGGTTTTTAGTTCGGACGACGATTTTGAATAGGTCTACTGATAATTTTATTGAAATAACTTTTATCTCAAAATAATCTCCTTTACCAATGAAATTGTATCATAATTATTTACCTATTATTAATTTTATTTTATATAAAAATGCGACCATTGAATCATTTCCAATGTTTTAAACAAAATAAACTGTTCACCATTTCAAAAAAGTTTAATTTAGTTAATTACATACAAGTGACAACACATTAATCTTCAGATATAATTGAGGGGTCTAGAATCATAGTGGTGTAACTACAAAAATTGTCGAATTGAGTTAGCACCGGATTCCACTTTATTGAAGCCCA
>JAQGAZ010000053.1:0-122136 GCA_034692225.1 Polydesmus complanatus
TAATTAAGTACTGGGCAACAGAAACATGTCCTTTTTCAATAGCGGACATAATTGGAGTCATAAGGCTATTATCCATAGCATTGACTACAGCACCTGCCTGAATTAAAACGTGGACCAACATTAGATGACCATTCGCAGCTGCTACATGTAAGACCGTCTGTTTGCCAGCGGAATAAAATTTTGTATTGGCATCAAACCCAAGCACTGGAAATAGTTATAAAACAAACTTAAATGCTTCAGAATAATAAAATACATTTATAAAAAGTTTAAACTATCAACCATAATTTAAAAACAACTAAAGAATAAAAGAGGTTGAATGTGTATTCCCCGTTAATAGTCTGCATGACAATTAAATATAAAATCGAAAAATAGATCATTTGCAGAGAAATCTGTCATTGAAAAATTATGAAATAAAACTTTACTTGCAGGTGCACTTAGATTCAGTAACTAAAAATTATGCTGTAATTAATTAATATTCCTTACTAAGCATTTGAAGAATTTTTTCAACATCTCCACTTCTAGCCGCATTAAACATGTTTTCTGTGGAGAGATTTGTAACCGAAGAACTAAAAACAGAAATATTTAATACATGAAATTAGAAATTAATACATGTACCACTCAAAAAATACGGGTTTAACTTACCCATCACTTGATAAGTTGTCAATTACGTTTTCTAAACGGGATCTCTCAGGTCCCACAGGAAGCCCAACTTTAAAAATATACGGTAATAATTGTTAGAAAAAAATCTCGGAAAAAATATTTATCGTTGCTTCCCAAATCGGAAACCAATAATGACATTATTTTAGTGCTAACTAATGAGCACTTTTGATTTTTATTACTACATTACATATTTTCAATTTTAAGCATACATTTATAATGTCAAGTCACATTTCAGATTTTTGAAAACATTATAATAAAATATTTACCTGATGATATCTCTTTACCACTATCAGATATTTTACAAGATTTCGAAGGCAAACAAGAATCTTCTTCAACCACATTCTCTTTAAACTCCATTCCACGGGTAAAAGCGATTCGAGCTCCCGGCCTAAAATTTACACCGTTTTATAGAAATAGAAATTAATGCAATCATTCAACAATAGGAGCAAACTCACTCTTTACGAAACGGCGATTGTTGAGTTTGAAAAATGCTAGTTGATTTAGGTGCATTTAGTTCTAGATGAACAGTTTGCAAATGTGAAGATTGACCACAATGAGGACAGACCTCTACACCATTCTTCATCAGTAAACAATTTTTATGAGCATGATGAACAGCTTTTTTAGGATCTGCACGACATTGAATAAAAGTGCCTTGAGTGCAAAACAGGCCACATCGTGGGCAGCTTTGATGAAAGCGCATTCGGTGACGATGAAGCTCACAAAGAGCTTGATACGGTGCTCGGACTGAAGGGCGAAACACGGAAACCGATGAAATCATGTTCGCACAGCCAATTAACTATCAAAATAAAAATAAAGTTTGCAAATAAAATTCACCTGAAAGATACATATTCGCAAAAATTAAATATCGAGCATCTGCGTATGTACATTTCTCTTTAAAAGTTTTCTTTCTATAAAACATTTTTCCATTTACAACTTTCTCATTGTTGTTCAAATGTAGTATCACAGCTATATGCATCTGAAATTGTATCATAAATTAAGAGTGTAAATTGTTACCCTATCATCGATGCAGTCTACTCCTTCGCAAAATGTTCCTGGCTTCATTCGTGAATATATATGAAATCCATTTGGAGATCGGCAAGTGCACAAACTCGGGGAACCTACGTCTATATCCAACTTAATAATAACAATATAAATTAATAATATTAATTCTATATTAATTAATGCCCCTGAAATTATAAATACCTGATCTAAATAAACCGTTGGAACTCCCAAACCTTCATGGGATGGTGGAAAAGGAACAACAAAAGGACAGCACATTTCAAAAGCCTCCTTTCCTGAAAAAAAAAAAACTTAATATATAAAAATAATACTCAAAAATACTCTGCCATAAAAAATACACATACTTGGTGATTTTTTTTCCAGAATTGAATTATCCATTTTATCTACCTGCATTTCTAACACTGGAGGTTCAACACTATCAACAGCACTTACATTTTCAAAACTATTACTCTCTGTTAAAATAGGCATTGTTTTTTCATTATGTTGTACCATTTTTTCTTGATCTGAATCTTTTATTCTAGTGGGGAAAAAAAATATATTAATCAAAAAAAAAATAAAATTCCTACTGACTAAATTAATTCCAAGCAAATTACGAAGATTGGGATTCGTCATCGCTAATTTGTTTCTCAAAGAAAGAACTCTTGCTAGTTTCTTCTGCGTCCGTCTGATCTAAATCGCTCTTGGCTTTAGCGTATGCCTTGTGCTTATATTTCTTTTTCTTGCTGCTGCCGCCGTGAACAGACATAGCGTAGGTTCCCCCTTTAAAAGGTTTGGACTTTTTTTTAACTGGAATCGTTTCCGCTTGAGATACCACCGAACTACCACTAGCGCTAGCACTGCTACTCAACGACAATGGCCTCAAGTTAACTAACCGTGCACCACTTCGAAGTGCTTCACCTATATCAGTAATAAATAACATAATTAGCATACCAACATTTAAAATAACGAAGAAAAGTTTATTAAATACTTTTAACGTTTACATAATTTGAACTTGGCAAAAATAATTAGAGAAAGCAGATAGAACTTATACTGCTATGCCGTTTAGCTAATTTCAAATCACAAATTTTTATCGAATACTGTATAATATACAGAAATGCAAATGTTTTAATGTGCAAATATCTTACCACCATTTTGCTTTTGAGGTTTAATCGTTTCCTCGGTTAATTTCCTTTTAGGTTTACTTCCCTCCGAAACGGAATGTCGCCTCGTTCTCTTTGGAGTTGGTTCTGCAGGTAAAGATTTCGGTCTTAAACTTTTCTTCTCAGGCGTATTTGGCATGGATTTGCTCGTAGAAGACGAAACTTCATCGGTGAACCGCGTGTTGCTCTTACGCTCTCGACAACTGCGCCGCAGAATTTCACCCAAGTCGTTTTTCAACATGGTACCCAGGTATTTAGCGCCGGTAATGCTGCTGCTATTCGACGACGTTTCAGAATTGACGTTTCTCAGCTGTCTTTTACCCAGAAAATCATTGGATGATCGTTTAGCCATTGATCTTGATTTTTGATTGCTCTTCGAGCTCAATGAATCGTCGGTGCTCTCAAGATCGCAAATGAATGTCTATTTACAAATAACGGCCACCTACAATATATATATAAAAAAAAAAACAATAAACATTACAGTTTACTATCGGTAATCTGATTTTAAAAAGCTTAAAATTTCATTTTCAACTTTTTTCAAAATATAGAAATTTGAATTATATCAAATCCAAAATATTTATAGAAAAAAATCCTATTTTTTTTAAAAAATAAAATTATACAGGTGTTTGTTCGGCTAGCTATTAAAACTCGATCATATTAATACAGTATTAGGGCTTACTAACTTCATATTTTCTTAATTTGTTTTAAGAATAATTAGCCAGAGATTTAGCACCAATACTATAAATTATATTACTTTTTCGACAGTTTTCTGCCACATTTAAAAAACACCATCAATTGAACCTGAACTGTTAAACAGTAATAAATGGCATTCATAAGCTTAGGAGTTAAATCCTCAAACAAATCCAAATATATTACCAAAAAAAATTCCATATTAGTGAAATATTATCATCACAATAAAAAAATGTAAGAATCTCAACTCATTGATAAAAAAAAGTAGAAAAATATTTAAGTCAATAATTGAATACCTACGTTTCAATTAAACTCAACTTACAAGTAAGATTTGTAATTCTTTACAGAAAATGCAAAACGGAGAATAAGTTTTTGATAATTATTCCACATCTTTAATTCATCAATCTTGGATTCTCTGATTTTATCACTTCAACGTTTCCATTGAAATTTTAAAGTCTAAACTGAAGAAACGACCAAATTTGTTTTAAAAAAATAAACATTTACGGCTGCATTAACAAATAGCTTACAACACGATAGAAAATTCATACCGGTATAACTTTTTAAACGAACTTAAAATTCAACAAATAACAGTAAACCATCCAATAATTATTATTAACAAACTTAAAAACTAGTACGGTAATAAAACAAAAAATCATGTGTTGTAACTTATTCAATAATTGAGATTATTCTAGATATCTGCCTGAATGTAAAATACAGTAAAAGAACTTAAAACTCTGTGAAGTTCCAAGAGGTTCGAAGATGAATTGGGCGATGGAATCCGGTGGACTTTCCAACCAATATCCACGTCAGCCGCGTTCATTTGAGCATCACAAATAATTTATGAATTAAAATAAAATGAATACACAAATTAAAACTAAAATATTGACGAATGTGATAATCTCCGGAACAACTGCAAATGAATAGAAGTTGCAAAATATGTAACGATGAAGCCAGCTAGAGGAATGTGGACAAGCAGGACACGAATAAGCGCGGGAGAATCAACGCCAACATTTCCCGTAATAATCAGCGCACTACAACCTTAACTTCTACTATGTTCGTTTAGTCAACATATCCAGCCATTAATAAAATAGTTAACTAACGGGAAGTTGTAATAATTTGGTCACATGAGTGCTAAAAGAGTAACATTGCGATGCATTCGTAAATCCGTAACGGTTAAGCGGCTTCCTATTTCACTGGCCGGGTACGTGCATTGAGCCACTCACAGCTTCGATAATTAATGCTAACTAATTATCTACGTTCAGTAATGCTTTGTCGCACATCGGACTGAGCTAAATGGATAAAATAAATGCGCAAACGTTCGTGGAAGTTCAGTTTACTTACCGATTGTCTTAACAACAAATGCCGGCAGCCATGATGGAAAAGGGTGTGATACGGTCAACGCGCACGAATATCAAACACGCAAAATAAGTATTCATCCGTCAAGTCAAAAAAGAAACTATTTCGCGTACCTCTGAAATTCTAAAAATATATACGTGTAAATTAATGTATAAACTTTTTAAACGATTATTTCAAAATAATTTTAAACATGGGATTAAATTCTATCATATTTTTTGTATTTATACACAATTAAACGGAAAGTGTAAACAAATTTATTAATCTTGAAGGTATAGTAGAGATTACAGCCACAAGAGGGCGCTTCTTGTTCACGCTTGTTTTGATGTCAAAGAAGGAGGGATTTCCCCCTTCCCACACTTTTTCAATTTATTAAAAAAATAATACATTAAATTTTAAAATTTAAAAAAAAAATTTCGGTAAATTTCTATGATTTAGTTTTTTACCATCTCATAAAATTTATTATTATTATTTTTAAAAAAAAAAATGCAAACTGAGGTAAAATTTATAATTTAATTTAAAAAAAAGTTATTTGCAATATACAAGTTCAAATTGATTTTTAATTTGCAATCAAAAGTAAAAGCATAGGCTACCACTTAGATTTCGCCAGAAATAATTTAATAAAAACAAAGCGAACAATAAATCTGATTTTGAAAGTTTTGTTGAACTTATGGCTAAACAAATCAAATTATTTAGCTTAATAAAAACAAAATAGGAGCGTAAACTATAATTTAATTCGAAAATACCCTTTTTTATAATTATCATTATAAAAATAGTAGTTTATGTTTTGTTTTTTTTTTAAAAAAAAAATACTTTAATAATAATTATTAAGCGTGCTTGTAATGTTTTAATTACGCATTATATTAACTTTATTTATTTGCATGCACCGTACTTGAAGAATAAGGTGATGAGTAAAATAATAGTAAACTTGAAGTGGAAGCCTATGATTTAAGAGGAAAACCAACATGAAAAGCAACTTGTATTGGTAGGTGCACCCGCAATGGAGATGGGAAATGAGGTCTCTAAACAGAGGGCGCTACTTGTTTACAGTTTGTCATTTATATAAACCAAGCATTGGATGTTGCTCGATAGTTGAAAAGCATAAGCTGACGGCAATGCCATGCAATGTCACGACCACTCCAGCTTCATTTTTTTTTTTTTTACATTTAAAAAGAAAAGAACAGAAAGAAAAGTTTCGACGTTGAATTAAATTTAGAAAATCGATATAATTTTCAATTTATATTAAAAAAAAAAAAAAT
Organism: Polydesmus complanatus; assembly: GCA_034692225.1. NCBI lineage: Eukaryota > Metazoa > Arthropoda > Diplopoda > Polydesmida > Polydesmidae > Polydesmus > Polydesmus complanatus. Next base: position 6,122 of record JAQGAZ010000053.1, read on the forward strand.
TAAAAAAAAAGATGTAATCTGTTTCACTGTTCAATGGGGACCAATGGTGAAGCTGTGACAATCAGTGACCAGGAACCGGAACAGGTGGAAATTAAACCACGCCTCCTTCCAGCATCACCATCCATCGCAAATGCACGTGAGGCAAAAGTAGCAAGTAGCGTGCACGTGATAGTGGAGGATGAAGATTGTGCCGAGTGCAATTGCGAGTCTCCGACGGCGGAAGTGGTGGAAGAGGAGGAGGAAGAAGAAGAAGACGTGAAGAGCGGAGTAGAGGACAAGGCTGAGAATGCAATTGCCGTGAAAACGAGCGGAAGTCAGAACCAAAGTCAACAGAAGACGGCCACTATTCGCTTGCACTATTACCCGGAAGGTGGTTGGGGATGGGTCATTTGCGCATGTGCCATGATTGTGGAAATAATTACCCAAGGTTTACACACCGCTTATGGAGCTTTCTACCTGGAAATTTTGATCAAATTTGGAGATGAGCGCACTATTCAAGCAGGTAATATGCCACTTTTATTCGTATTACGCTAATGCTCAAATGTCTCTGGTTAAATCAACCAGCAGTGGTTTGGTCAATAATGTATTTATGGCAATTTTATTCTTTTTAAAAAATAGTAACTTGAATTGTCTAATTTAATATTTCGCGCGACTAATAAGTTATTTTTTTTTTATGGTTTTAAATTATTGGTTTAGTGTTACAGTTATGAAGAAAAATTGGCAATTGGAACAAATCTAACTTGCAGTTTCTCTTGTAGCATATTATAGATTTAAAAAAATAAGTACCGTAAATTAATTTCTTGTTGATTTTTTACTAAATTGAGAAGATACAAATTCAAATGAGTAAATATTTCTAATTACTGTACTGTATTTTAATTTAATGCAATTTAAATATTTAGAAAGGCAATTGTTTTAATTTTAAACAAGTTATGATAAATGGATTTCGATCTTAAATATTTTATAAATTAAACCTTTTAAAATTATATTTTTTTAAAAAAGAAAGAAAAAAAATAAGAAAGATGATAGCAATAATAATAATAATGTAAAATCATTAAAATGCATTAAAGTTTACCTTTAAATTTTTATTAAATTATTTAAATTACCGGTATTACTTTAATTATTACTAATGTTGTACTGCAAATATGTTTTATATTTTAATAATAAACAAAATTAATTTTGAAATCGGTATTGGATTATCAAAGTAGTTTAAAGCAACTAACTTTCTAATGAACCAATAAGTAGATGATGTTTCCGACTTAAAATTAAATAATTATTTGATATTTTTCTCGGAACGATGTCAATATAAATTTTTTTACCCGAAAAGCTCAAACATGAAGAAGAAAACTTATTACCGAGTATTATTATTATTACTATTTTTTTTTTTTTACTTTCTTAAAAGCAACATAAATTATTCTTTTATTGTAAATTAAAATTTTGACAGTGCCTTCTGTAAAATCAGGCTTTTTTTATTTTTACGATCAGTCAATATCTTTTTTATTATGCTTTTAATCCTAAATAGCCACCAAAAAAATATTAACTTATGAATTTATTGTGATGAACGGACAGAAAAACCTATTATAAAGCACTATTTCGACTTGATTATCTCGTTTCTATTACGTAAAAATAATGAAATTGCCATTTTAAATATCAATCAAGTTATGGTAATTAGACAACTGGAAAAACGCCAATTAATAAAAACGTTAAACGTTTTGGAAACGGAAGAAAAGAAAAAAAATACAGTATAAAAAAACAGAGAAAAAAATTACTATAAGAAAATTTATGAAGCAGAACAAATTGATTAATTGAATTGAGGCTGAGTGACTGGACATTTGGTCGTCTGAGTTTTCTAATTAAAATCCGCACCGACGTGAAACTCAGCCGAAAGTAAAAATAAATAAAATAAATATAAAAAAAACAACCTCTCTTTAAAGAGCGAATTTGTTCATCACACACAGAAGCTATTTCGTAAGATTCTTATATTGGGTGAAGTAGGAAAGCACGAAAAAGAAACGGTGAAGGTGTTCTCGGGTACTTGTGTATCAAAATCTATGTACAGCTAATTCCAATGAGGTCGAGCATGCGCATTGACGTAACCGCGCCAAAGAACACCTTTTATCGCAACGGTTATTTCATTTATCAAAATATTTTTACGCAAGCATTTTTCACTCGCTGAGACTTAGAGCGAAACAGGTTTTTATTTTTTTTTTTACCTTGTAGGCGAAGCTTGTAGGTAAGAAGGGAATGTTGGTCAGTCATCCAGTCCGAAATATTCATCATCATCTTATATTTTTTTCTGTCTGCTCCTCCCATGCACTTAATGATGAAATTTATAGCATCCAGAACCTATCATTAAAGATAAACAAGCAGATAATTAATCAATTTTTATAAACATTTTATTCTCGCTTAAAAAAATAAAAAAGTAGATGATGAGAAAATAATCATAAAAACTGCTAAAACTTCATAATAAAATTTTTTTTAAAAAAAATATTTCGAGCTGTAACTGTTACATAATTTTAAAAAAATATTTTTTTTTAGAATTTAATATTGTACCGGTATAAATGCATTTTTGAATGTAGAATAAGATTTTTTTCTAAAGCTGATTCAGCGTTCTTTGATAGTAATTAGTTTGAATCATGTTTATGTGCAGAATTACACATGGTACCCAAAAAACGGGCAAATTTTGGAATTAGCTTTTTGAATCAAAAGCAAACAAAAAAAAACATTATTGTTATCTAGAATCGTAAAAACAAAATTTTGACTTATAACGTAATAGCTCACATTAAGACTCCATGAGCTGCAGAGCCAAATGGCCCATCTCTTTTTTAAAAAGAGATGGGCCATTTGGCCCACAGTATAGGCAATACAGTACTGGCATACAGTATAGACAAGCTCAGATAATATCTGAGCTTGTCTATACTGTACATATAATGGCAAAACTAAAATTTAATATTTTTATGTAAAATTGCACATTTATATACTCGGGATTTAAATTATTGTTATTACAATATTACAGTAAGTAATAAAATTTTATAAGCCATATTACTTTATTCAGTTATTTAAACTATTATTATTATTGTTATTATTATTTTATTAATAACAATAGCGGTAATAGAAAATAACAGAACCAAAAATAGGTATAACTTGACATTTTTGTTTGGAATTATGAAAAGCGGAAAATTTCAAAGTTAATTAATAATTTTAATTGCTTTCAATCAGCTTTCGATTATCTCATTTTTAATTTACAATATTACCTCGGCGGCAAAAAATATTACAAAAAAAAAATGTTAATGTCATGAATGAATTTTTTGTCGATTAAAAATCGAGGTCATACTCATAACATCCAAAATGAACTTTTTTCAATCTTGATTATGTTTCGATAAAAGCCGTCGACATGCATTTTTAAAATTAATAGTTTTTTTTAGAGAATTAATGAAAGTTATAAAAACTAGTTTTAATGCCAGTGTTTACCATTTTATGGCTGATCGACGTGTCGGTTTCACGCTTCTTCCATATTAATCAATTTTTGACCGAGATCTAATCTAAATTTTCTTTTTTTTTGGTTCCGCAGTTCCATAATCGCTGACTGAATCAAAATGCATGATCTAAAACCGCTCATGCGAAGATCTGATAAAAAAAAATTTAAAGTTAGTTATTAAGGATAATAAAAATAATACCGTTAATACAGTAATTAAGTTGGAATTTATCAAAACCGATTTAACTACAAGTGTTGAACAGAATTATTATTGAGGTAAACAAGATAAGATCCAAACTTCAAGCTAGACTTCTAATTAATTTAAACATGATGCGCATTCGAAATTTTAAATCAAGTGAAGTTTATCTAAAAATTAAGTTCTGCTGAAAGTTTGTTTTGTCCTAAAAATAAACTTTAAAAGTTTCTGATTTCTGAATATCAAATTTGTTTAAGTAAGCTTATTAAATAAATTGCTTGGTTTTTCCCTTGGAGTTTTAATGCAAGCCGTACGAACTAATATAATAATAATATGAAAAATGTAGGTTTATAGTCTATTCGTAAGGAAATTATGGAAATAGTGAACACGGTTTTTTAGGACATTAATTCTTTACCAAATATCACATTAAAATGTAGTAAATAATTGAAACAAGTAATTAACATAGTTTTTAAACTGATTTCTTAATAAATAAAATTTGTGCGCTTAATTATTCTTTTTATTTTATACTTTTAAAAAAAAATGGATTATACTTTCGCAGAAATTTAAATGAAGAATTTGATGTGAAATTATAATGATTTCACTCCATTAGTAAATTTAGTAAATTCTCTTTAGTAAATTTATATTTATAGTTTCCGAGATAGAAGCGTTTTCAACGGTATGTAAATTATTGTATAATTACAAATAATCAGTCACAAACAGTTCATAAACATCACCTTTTTAGTAACGGCAATATAAAACTTTCTCACAATTTCTTGACGAAATAGGTCACCTATTAATAATTAATTTGTTACGACAACTTCTATAAGGACATGCACTTATTCCCAATAATTAAATCGGCAGATTAAAGCGACTTCTTCAGTCTCAACTTCAATTAATCACATTAGTCTTTTATTATATTGGAAATAAAATGACAACTAGTGGTTCTTACGTGCTCTGACAATTAAGTAGTAAGATAATATTGAATTAATATTTTCAAAACTACGTTATTCGGAAATTAAATGAATTACCTGTACATGTAATTGTGCAGTAATTTTGCACGTTATTTCCTCTTTCAGAAACTGTTTCATTTATTTATGTCGGGCAATCAGATGAAGGTTTTTTTTTAAAAAAAAAAAAATTTATAAAGCAAAAATAATAATTAATTTCCTTCACAGTTATTAATAATAATTTTAATATTACTTGTGCTTTTAATTTAATTTGAGAGAATACATTTTTCTTTGCTTTTCAAATTATGTAACTCAATTGATTGTCTTACAAAAACTAGTGTAACTTTAAAACTGCTTAGCCGACACGGCGACAATTAAGACATTGTCGGAAACAGGAATTGACGTGTCAAATTACTGACTTATCAGCGGTGGATTACGCACTCTTGAGGCCTTAAGACAAATTTTTTTTAGCTTCCTAGTAACAAAATTAAAGTATGAAATATAACTCCCGAAGGCAAAAATATAATTTTGACAGGTGCCCCTCCTCTATTTTACAAAATGCTTTCGCGAAAGCGTATAATTTTGACTTAATTTCCGTGCCACCTCCTGGACAAAATACTGTAGTACCGATAAATAAATTTTTTCATATTTTCCAAATACATTACAGTATTTTTTTTTTTTTTTTGACAAAACCCAAAACCCTCAAAAATACCGGCCCTATAAGCCATTTGCATTATTTCTCTGGAGTCCAGGACGTGGTCCGCTGCCCGCTCTTGTACCCAATTCATTTCTTTCTGAATAACATAGTTTTGAAACTATTAATTTAATCTCACTATTTTATTATCAGACCACGTATAAAGTGCAGGTAACCCATTAGTTATATTTATAAAAGCGGTAGTTCTTAAAAATAATGTAAAAAAATTCAAAACATAACTTCGACTTATCTTTTACTTTTAGTTAACATATTGGCTAATATGATTAATATCCGCTCAAACTGTGACTTAGATGGCTGTGAGTGGGTGTATTGAGTGTGTACGTGTTAACTCAGCGAAAGGCGCCCCTATGATGAAACCCCCCCTCCGCTACTTTTTTTCCGAAAATTCCCCCTTGCTCTCAGTCGGTGAGCAAATGACCTAAATGGAAATGAGTTATTTTTTTATTTTTATTTATTTTAAGTGGCCACAAACCTCTTTTTCTGCTCGAATGCTTCATCTATGCTCTGTCCATGTTCTTTGACTGCATGGTCAACTCTTTTTTTTTTTTTTTTTCAACAATCAGAAAGAAATATTAGTTTCCCACCCACACCCCACCTTCCCATTCACTTCCCAACCCCTCCCGCTGCCCATTTTTAGATTTTGTTTTCATTTGGCAAACCACCATCAAAACGATTGTTCTCCGATGACGTCAACTTTTACGATTTTTTTTCCGCATTGATGTTGTGTTGATGATAGCGATGACCATTATAGTTGAGCATAAAAACCTCATCTGATACTTCTCTCTCTCTCTCTCCATCTCTCTCTACTATCTACGCTGCCAAACCGGAAGTAATAGACGGTAAATAAGCCTTGTTCCAACTGGAAAAATCTTTGGCTCAAAAATTCGAGAAAAAAATCTCAAAAAAGTAATGATAATAATAATAAAAATATCAATTAAAAACAGATAAATTAATTAGAAAGATTATTAATGAGTTTTCAAATAATGTAGGCCTAAAATATTCAAAAATGCAATACTGTACAGAACATGTACAATATGTATTACATAATTTATACCATACCGGTATTTAAAAAGACAAATAAAGTTTTTAATAAAGACTATCCTTAAACTTTTTATTGATTAATAATTATATTACCGGTATTGAAGAAAATTTGCTATGGTATATCTTAGCACCGGTACGACGATATAAAGTAAAATTAGCAACACCATCAAAGCTAATATCTGCCATAAAAAATAATGTATTGTCGTAGATAAAAACATTAAGCGTTTCAGAATTTAATCAGACATTTATCAAACAAAATTTATACTATAGATTGAATAATGTAGACCTATTATATGGATACCCCTTTTTCAGATACGGTATGATAGTTATAGAAGTGGGTTTTTTTTGGTCAAGAACTAATAACTGCTTAAAAATTCAGCTTTCAAAAAAATCGGCTACGCAACTGATTGAAAAAATTCCTAATTTTTGCGGCAACATTAAATCGATATTGTACGAGTGTATCAGTGTCAGTGTATGGTAATATCGAATAACCGAGAAAAGCATGTAAAACTAAATACCGGTACTAGCTACGATAATATGTACATGGTTTTAAAAAAAAAATTCCGGTAAACTTATTAAAAATGAGCGAAAAAAGGAGAAAAAAAAATAACAGAACTCTGTGCGAAATTACAATATATTAAACATTTGTGAGATGTTTTTTTCAGAAATGTATTTAGTCTAAATACGATATTAGCCTAAGCGACAAATGTATTGAAGTTTGATAGATTTAGTACATAGCAAAAGCTGCCAAGATTTAAATATAATCGTTTTAAAAATGTAGTAAACTTCAATCACGAATAAAAAGAAAAAAAAGCAGCTTTCAAAATGTATTAAAATCAAGAGGAGAACGAATTTCGAGACATGTTTTACGAGCTACTATTCATAAAGAATTTAAATCACTTCTCTTTCTCTTTTCCGTTCACCTTTATTGAATGTTCATATCGTTTTTCCGTGAAAATCATCGAAAGTCGAACGATAAATCATGAGAAACACGTGTTGGCCACGCAATTGGAATTAATAAACCTCGATAAAAAGAATAGCAATAGCCCGTCACAATGCTCAAAGTGCTTTTCCATGTTCGATGGCTATTCTTTTCCGATACAAAATCACATTATTTATCAACCGATGATAGTGTTGGGGGTTACAGTATTTTAATTTATATTAAGCTGTGTTGTAAACATTGTCATAAATGCCAACGACCTTTTTTCGGTATTTTGATTTTAAATCAACGTGGGTTGTCTTTTTTTCTCTTAATAATCTAATCGAAAAAGCCAAACGTTTTAATTTGTGATTCTACCCCCCGTCATCGAATATAATTAATAAATGAATGTGCAGCGCGGAGTGAAAAAGAGCAATATCATTCTGAATAACTACACAACGTTAATCAACGGCTAAAATTAGAAGGGGGGGAGAAAAAACTTTTGTTTTTATTTTTCTTATGCAACGCACGCGCAATCCTAAAGTCGAAACAAAATCATTAACTATTTTGAACATTAACCATTAGACTAATTTAAAAAAATAAAATCAAATCAAATCAAAGTTTTGTTTTTATTTTACAAAAGTAAAGCAAATTTCTACAGAATTATTTTGATGCAGGAAAAAAAAAATTAATATAAGCTGATTAAATATTTAGGCTTAAAACAAAACTTTGAAATGAACCTAAATTTAAAAATTAGGTTAAAATGTCATTACGATAAAAATAAATAGGATTATCAAGTGTTTTTATAATACATTATGTACGTATTTAGCAAAATGATTAATATATTCAAGTTGTAAGGAACTAAATAAATCATGTTTAATATATTTTTAAAACTCACTGTACTGTATAATAGGCTTACTGTAAGAGTAAAATGTTTACAGAAAAAAAAAAATTGTTTATCATTCCGCTTGGTGCCATTAATATTTTCTAAAAATTGGGTTTTTCAAACACATTTGTTTGTAATTATTATTAATCTTAAAAATGTAATTTTCTGACATTTAGAACATTCAATTAAACTTTCACGAAATCTACAAAATTTCATGTTCTTTGTAACATAATTATTTGTATACTGTACAAGCATTAATTATAACAGGACACCAAAATTAAAATTTATGTAGTCCAAGATAATGGGTGACAACTTATGTTTTTCGATTTATTGCAGTTCTGCAAAATCATGCAAAAATTTTGCTGTAGTAATAATAAATTGCGCTAAGCAAAAAATAAAAAAAAAAAATGTTTTTTTAACAAAAAAAAACTAATTACTTTAAAAAACTTTAAGTAACAAATGATGGGTTTTAATTACTGCACTAAAAATTACCTTAGGCCTACTCCTAATATTAATTAAAGCGACAAGCGCGTTACTAACGTACCCGGTTTACTTATACCGGTAATGAAATATTTTGTGTGTGTAATAATATTGAACTTGACGAAGCTTACTGAATAGTTACAATTTAGTTTAAAATAATATTTTACTGTATGAATTATGCTAATTGGTCGAAACTGTCATGAGCGACCTTTGCAAGAAAAATATGTTTTTGACAAAGACATGAGAAAAAATGACAACTAAGTCGACCTAAAAAATTAATAATAAAAACAGGTTTTCCATTTTAAAATAAAAAACTTATTTCTGTTTGGCCAAAAAAAAAAAAAGTTAATTAAGACTTTTATAAATTGATGCTGCGAAGGAAGAGGGGAAAATCCTTAGCAGTCAATCATCTATTTTAGTCAACAAATTTACTTGAAGTGAGGTAATTGCTTCATTAAAATGTAATTCTATCCTCCTTAAAAAAAACTTTTTTTAAAAAAAGATTTAAATGTATTTTTATGCTTACAATCATAAAAAAAAATATATTTCCTTTTTTTTATTTTATGAAAATAAATGTGCGTAAACTTAGAAGAAAAAGTTGTACCAAGTTAACGAGGCTAATTATTAGAACATCGAAACTCGTGTAGGCCTACATTTTTCCCATCCCCAACCATTAACTGAGTTCCGAACACGCCCTCCAGTGACAAATGTCAAAATTCATTTGCGTAAAAAAGTAACTACTCGAACCCAACGAGAAAGGGGAAGGGGGGGGGGGGGGCAAATCGGAACAATTTGTGCTTAGAAGTTTCACGCGTGTAAAATTGGAGGTGGTTGTACTTCCGGTTTATAAGAGAAAGTCAGAACGATGGAGCTAGAAATGTGAATTAATTTGTGAGATGACATATGGAGCAAAAGGATGCTTTCAATCATTTCTTTGTTTTCTCTTTAAAATTCTTTTTTATATACGGTACATACAGTATATATATCTGTCTTTTCGTTTTCTAACGTTCGACGTTGACGTTGTGTTGTTGAAACTATTTCCTTCCTTCTAACTTCCTTTTTTGTTCCCAACTCTTCTTTATTTCTAAAAAAAAAATGCTTGGAAGCATTTTGCAGTGTACAAATAAGTCGACGTCAGCTATATTTTTCTTTATCTAGATCTAATTGCCAAAATGGAATTCTTCGTAAACTGCGCCACCCCAGTCGAAACGACGACAAATAGAATTCCATCAATCCTAACGCATATGACAAATCGAACGACGCGTGCGCAATAAATATCGCCAAGCAAAATTTAATATGGAATAATACGAGTAATACAACATTATAATAACATTTTTCTTTTCATACTACTCGTAGCTAAACCTGTTACGTTTAAATATAGTTTTAAATAAATTTAATTTAAATTTTAATAAATGTAAACAAAAAATTGTAAAACATTAATTTTTAAATTATTTTTACGATAAACATTTGACAACTTTTTTACATTTAAATTTAATTTTTAATTGATGTACCCTTAATTAAATTTAAAAAATAATTTTTTTGTAAATTTAAAAATTATATTTTTCAATTTGCATTTTACTTGTTTGAATTAGCAAGTATGAATCATTCTGCGTTCATTTAAATATCAAGTTGTATACATTTATTGCCATTAAATTTTTATTAATTCCTCTTATCATTTTAGAAGTTAATAGTTCTGAAAAATCGTCTATTCTTATCAATGAAATGTAAACAAACAAAATGTGTTTTTCCGAATATTTGATTGCATTAAAAATATAGATGAAATCAAGTTTATAAATAACTTGTTTAAGAAGTTGGCAAGCCAACAAATACATACAAATGTCGCTAAATTAACTACTCGTATATGTAGAATAATAAACGGGTAGAAATCTCATGACAATAATCTATTTGCATAACAGATAAATTTATGTCAATACTATTTTCAGAAAAATAATGATGAATAAAGATCAAATAACCGTATAAAAAAAATTGCAAATTGCGCAACTTAGGGTTATTTATAAAACTAATATGAGTCGCTCAGTCGTAAATTAATAAAGCAGGCTCAAAAATAAACTAATGGCAATTAAAAGCCAATATAAAAAAAGACAACTAATAAAGAGTGGCTACAGTTTCTAAAATGTTCAGTACAGTACTGTATTATAATGCAATAAATTATTTCTTTAAAAAAAATTAATAAATGAGAAAAGTCAGTAAATCACCATAATTCTAACTAATCAATACTTAAAAGAAAAGAATGTTATTTTCAATTATTTATTGTTGTTTAGTGACACTTTTCATATTTGTGCACTTTGGAAAATTCAATTTTAGCGGAAAACACACACATAAAAAAATCAAAATCGACTTGAAGTCACCAGTTACAATATTAAATTTACTAGTCGCAGTTAGCCTTATTACCAAAGTATTACTGGAGTAATAAATAACATCTAACAGGGCGAGTCGGTTGAAAACGATAAATATTTCGTTAATAATAATAATAATAATTGAATTCAATTGAATGCGTATATTATCGTAATCGCAATTGTAAGATTTTTTTTTATCTAACTCAGCTACCGGTATCCGTATTAAAGAAAGGCAAAACCAATTCCTTAGAATATTTGAGCATAAGAAACGCCTATCGAAAATAAAAACAACCTAAAATTTAAATAGACTAATATAAAGTGTCAATTGACAATCATATTATATTGCTATAAAATTAATTTCAAATAATTCTTAATCACACAAGTAGGCCTAAGTATGCATCTGCTATAGACATTAAAATAGCCAATTTTTTCGATTTTGATTAATAACCATCTATAGCGGTACAGTTTTAAAAAAGCCAACGTCAAACCGCATTTGAAGCATGTTGTTGATATCAGTTTCTGACCTTTTAACGTGTTATTTTACAAGCAACTCATTCATTTCCATAAAGCATGCTTCTTAAGGATAACATTACAATTCGGTTTATGGCTGTTCTAAACTGAACGGAACCCGATGTTCGACAGTGTTTTTTTTTTTTTTTTTTAATGTACGGTTTCTTTATTTGGTTAACGTGACATTTCACACCAAAAAGCCACTAACATTTTTTTCCCCCACTTCTGCTCCCTCTTCATCTAAACATAAATTTTATTTTTGGTTTTTAAAAACGACTTTTCGCCGTAACTATAAAAACCATTTCCAAAGTTTATCTTTGTGCGCGTGCGTGTTGCCAAACTTCCGCTAATTCTTCTTCCTAACATTTTTTGTGCTCGCTGTATAAACTTGTCAAGGAATCAAAAAACACATTACTTTTAAAAACGTTTTGCGTCATATTTACGCCGATTCGAATATTTCCCCGATAAAAAAATAAAATAAAATAAACACGAGTACAAAATTTGCGCACGCGCTTTCGCAATTTAATGTAGCATACGCAGTAATGACTTGTAAATTTGATTAAACTAAATTTCGACTTAATACGAATCATCATTTTTCTACTGAGATAGAAAAACTTGCAATTTTTTATTTCTAATTTATTCAAACTCATTTCCGTTCTATTTTACATGTAGTTAAACGTAATTTTCTAGTCTGCTAACTAAACAAAAACTTAAAAGATGATGCTGAATCGTATACACTGGCATAACTTAATCGATTGTCGGTCGAGATGAAAATTTAGATCTTTTTTTAATATTTAAATTTGACTTTATTTTTAGCGCAATTATTTTAAAATTGTTTAGTCTGCCTTTTCAAACATTTATTTTTCATAAAACTCTTATTTTTTTTTAAGTTAACGCTAAGAGGAAACTTTGCAAACAATAATTATAAAAGGGGAGGGGTGGGGGAGAGGATAGTACATAATTCAGTTTAGTTTCAAACGCCTCTTTTAGTTAAAAAGTTCGGAGACTTGTTTTCTAAAGTGTAATCCACCTACCTAGCAATATTTACACTTGATGCATTAAAATAGTGCATCCCGTAGCTAAATTAATAGCCGCGCTTGATATGCACACGTGTCGAGAATAAACAAGCAAGTTATTATAGTCGTAAAATAACTTCAATAACATCAAACTTGCTACGGACATCAAAAAATAGTCTAATACATAACTTAAGTGGTTCATTATTCTCTTAAACGTAAGGGATAAGAAAATTGCCACTTATTACAGATCAAGAGCAAAACATTTTAAAAATTACTGTAATTATAATGGCACGAGTCTGGGGGGCGTTAATTTGTTTACATTAATAACGTCGTAGTGAACTTTACAAACCGGACAGACATTAACGCTGAAGTAAACTATCAAAAGCATTAACTATAATAACTAAAAAAAATTTCTTGTATTTTTAAAATGCAACGGATATCAAAATAGATTAAATGAAGAGGTTTAGTCTTAATTTGCAGATCACTTCCGTAGCCAAATGCAATTATTGTATTTTGGTTACTGAAATGCTTCATACATGTATAAAATATTCGTAAAAAAAAGTGGAAAAAAATTGCATTTCAAAATTTGGAGATTTCTGTTGGCAGTATTTTCTTTTTTATTTTGAATGTTAATGAATAAACTACAGTACACAGTAAACCCAAAATGATTTACATGAGTTTTATATTGGCGAATTAATTCTTGATATTGCAATCTATTTTTTCATATACTTTTTTGTTTTTCTTTCATTTATTTTTACTGTATAGGCTAATATTTTAATTTTGATGCGCATGAGATTTTCCGGAATGAAAGGTTTACTGCAGTGCTTTAATAAGTAATCTCATTAAAATATTACCGCAACATTTTATTAATCGCTTTATTAATAGTTTATCATCTAATTTTTCCCCAGAAATAATATTAATATGTAAAATATTCCATGTGTATGTAAATAACTTGGAAGCAAGTACTATAAGACATTACGATTCAGATTTAAAAATATTTGCCACAAATAAAAATAGTAATAAAAATGATCGCGTTAGACCTTGTTCTATCTATTTTCTGGCACTAAACACGAGTATAAACTTTTAACACAAATTGCATTTTAAATCGTACGAATACGTAGACGAGGAAGAAGAAAAAAAAAGGTTTTGTTTTTATTATGAAATTGAGCTATTAGCATGAAAATAACATCCCAAAAGGGCCGTTAACACACAAACGATAAGTGTTATAAGCACAACGAAAAGAGATAAAGATGGATGAATAGTTGGTGAATTGAAAGAAGAGAGAGAACATGAACCTCGAAATAACTCTGAAATAAAGCAAAAAAAAAAAAAAAAATTTGGTTTGGGGTCAACTATATCCACACGTGTTTAGTTTGGCATCAACAACTTTTATGAACTTTTAGATTTTCAAACAACTACAATTTACTGCCCCCAATCAGTCATTCCACTACGCGCTTGCGCGTTGCATCTTGGCTAAACGTTAAACGAACTGAAACGCAAGTTCGAAAGGATTAATACGAAAGAAAGAAAATCTCCTAATTTATTGATTGTTTATCGAATAAAATATGACGATTGTAAACAAATAAATCAATTTTTTTCCCCTCTCCGCCTCGCTAAAATAACATGTTTCTCCTGATTAAATGTTTTACTTCTCTTTTTTTTTACATTTACTCTAAATGTTGACAGAACGTCAGTAACATTTCTTTTTTTTAAAAAAAAAAAATATTATTGTGGGCTAAGCAATAAAAAAAAATCATTTTCAACACCCAATAAAATCTAAAGTGGAAGAGAAAAAAAATCGGTGTTACTATCTACGGAAATTCAACTTGTTCGGCTCATGTTTTAAATATTACATAATACTACTTCTGTATGAACTAAATAAATCTAGTGTTAAGTGTTAATAATATTTATTATTATGCAATTAAAAAATTACAACAGTCAAATGATATTAATTAATATTCTTGCGAAACTCAAAAGTAGTTTTTACAGCATAAATTATTTTTTAAAAAAAGTTTTAATTCTAGTTTATTTCTCAAATTATTTTAATAATTACTACATGCAGAATTTATATTGATTTCTCTTTGCTAATTTGCAAAACAAAATACATGGGCTACTGCATTTGTTTATTATTTAAAACGTTATTATAATTTGTATTTTATGTCCTCCGTATATTACTATATTTTATTACCCGGTACAATAATTTTTTTCATATCTACGGTATATAATCTTCAAAAAGCCACTTTAGAGATTGAGAAAAACAGCATTAGTTTAATTTAGATCCAATTTCTTTTTTTTTTTATTCATATTATTTATTTTAACTTTTCACCCTACTCCCACTTATGTGCCAAAAATCTGTACCCGGCAGCTTTCATCTGCAAAACATTTGCATTTAACGATTGCTTACGCGTGAATATAAAAAGAAATAAATAAAATAAAGAGAGTGAGAGAGAGAGAGAAAAATAAATGAAGCATCTGATATAAAATGGTTGCTGATATAATTTATACTGTATAATATATGAAAAGAGAAGAGGGTATTTATCTTTACTTCCGTTTACTGTCACATCCGCTGTTCGAGAAAAAGTGTCGGTCCGATATGTAAAAGAGAGATTTTCTAACATCCGTAGACCTACATATTATATATTTGTGTATATCACCCAGACCTATAAATTATCTAAAAACTGTTTGTTAGTTGTCTTAAAATCAGAAAAACCCTGCTACATATCTCACCACTCACATATAAAGCGACATAACGGCGCCACCTACATATTCAAACCTCTACAAAATAAGTCAAAAAAATATTAAAAAAAAAAAAAAAAAAGAAAAGAGAAAAGATTGTGAATATTTTTTTCCGTTCATATCTTTATGTATTCGTGTGAGAAGCAGAAGGAAAAAAATTTTTTTTTCTTCCCCGTTCTTTTTCGTATCCTGATGAAATCGCGTCGTAAATAAATGTGAAGTCAGCAAATTGAATATGATATATTAGCTTTTGTGTATCGTGCAAACGTTCTCTTTACTATCTATCCATCTATCTAATTCTAAGCAGTGGAAATAAGGAAGAAAAAAGCCGGGAACATCTTATCTTACTGACATATAATCTTTTATTAGCTCACACTACTCCTCAACGGTCTCTCCCCCAACCGATAACATCTTTAAGTAAAATTGCGGATGTAGAACAAGTCTTACGGCGCTTTTATCCCATATTTATTATGAATCAATTTTGGCATTTCAATAAATAGTGTATTTTTATAACGAGATCTTGTTTGTTTTTCAGTTTCATTTAATAACGTTCCAGGACAACTATTTGCAATTAAGTGATTAATTGTACGCCCATTCCATTGCATAAATCTTTACCCACACATTCCCTTCCCCCCCCCCCTCCTCGTCTACTAAATCAACAAAAAAAAAAATTATTAACACCCCTTGATTCTCCGTGAAAATCGAAAACTTATTTTTCTGGTTAATTCGAAAAATGACAGAAACACAGAGTTGTAAAGATAGGCCTACTATGTTCTTATGTTCTTAATTGCTATAGATACGGTGATACCGGTACATGTATTTAAAAAATTGGATAACCTCGATTACAAGGAATTAATGTGGACCGAGCCTAACTCGAAGAATACGGATAACACATGTTATAAGACTAGAAAAAAATAAGCATTTGAGCATATTTTTTTTTGTAGAAATGCAGCCTATGTAGGCTTATTAGAAAGTTAATAAATAGTCCACATCCTGTATAAATATGTAGGCCTAACGGCATTTTAGAAACTAAACTGCTTTTAAAAAAAGAGTGCTGTAGCTTTCATTCATATTAATTTTTAAAAAACGCATAAAATTTCGGCTCGGATAATACGATCATTCGAATAACCCCGGTTTTCTCCACTTTTTATTAAAAAGTTAAAAGTCTTAAATGTTAAGCGAGCCAATAGATAAAAACAATAATAAATGTTTAAAGTTTTAAATGACTTGTGTTACATTACGTGTTAACATGTAATGAAATCGATTGTCTACAGTTAAGATTACTTAAAGCGTTTTTATAGCAATGTAAATAACTTTAAAAAAAAGAGTGATTTGTGGCCCCTTTTATAGTTGTACGTATCAAACTACTGTATACGTGTATAGGGAAAAAAGAAAACGATAAAAAAAAATCGAGAAAATTGCCTTATTACCGTATTATAAAACAAAAATTATAGTATAGAAAGAGTTAAAAGAACTTATTGCATTACTGAAAAAATTCTCCTTATTTTTGTAGAGTTCTTTTTTTTAATGCACTTTTCAAGAAAACAATTTCTTATTGTTTCTAAGAGTTTCTAAATTATTTCTAAGAAAAAACTCTAAATTTCAACAAAATAATAAACATTTCTTGCCACATCAAGCATCTGCAAATTAACGGCATTTACAAATTTAATCTTAACTTAGTAGCAGAAATCCTTTATTATTCATCGGAGTCAACATTTGATTCCAGAAATTAAATCGTAAATAAAGAGAAGTTAAAAATGAGACTCCCCTTAGCATATTAATTGTAAAAACAAATCTGCAATCCCAAAACTATAGCAAAGGTCAATGTTATTATTGAACTCTTATAATACTGTAATAGTACTAGTAATTTTTCCGCATGCGCCTTCAGCCATACAAGATTAATATGCATTTACTAAGCTTAACTCAACGATAAGTTATAAATTACCCAATTCAGAATTAAATTTATAAATGTATTTAAAAAATGTATAGTACTCACATTCTATATTTTCATCTAGGTTGCTTGGGTTCCTTGTCCATGGCAGTGTCATTGTTCGCTAGTCCAATAGTCGTAGCTATTTGCAGAAGGAAATCCAGTCGATTGACGGCAGTTATGGGTGGCTTAGTATCAGCTCTCGGATGTCTATTCACTTCTTTCGCGTCTCAATTTCATCAACTGTTTTTCAGTTACGGCATTGTGATCGGTTTAGGTGTGGTTTTATGCAAAGTTCCGGCCATGCTTCTTGTAGGACAATATTTTAAACGCAAAAGAGAATTGGTAGAAAGCATTGTGCAAAGTAGCACTGGACTTGGGCTCATTTTGCAATCGATTGCCTACGCACAAACTATTAGGTATCGTATTATACATTGTATTATTTTAACAAACTTACATTGTCCAATTAACAAACTTTTTAAAGATGGAAAGGATGGCGTTTAGGCTTGCAAATACTAACGGTCATTGTATTCTGCACGTTTTTTGTTGGCGTGTTTTACCGTTCCGCTTCTCTCTACCACCCGCAACGTCGAGCCATTCTTCACTTAAAGAATCAAAAACGTAAGATTAAAGATAAAAAGAAAACTAAACTTAACGATAAAGGACCATTTTTCGACTTCACAACTCTGAGATCAAGAACAGTCCAGATCCTGATTTTGTCGTCGGCTTTAACATCCCTGGGCACAACTTCGCCAATTATTTACCTGGTAAATTCAATTTTTATTCCTTCTTTTCGAATCTCTTGATAATAAAAATATGTGCGCATTGAATAATTTGTTTGATAGATTCATGATGCCCAAATGGATGGTATAGATGAACATTCTCTTCAAATGCTCCAAGCGTTCTTAGGATTATCGATGATGTTGGGTAGTTTATCTTTTGGAGCTGTAGTTGTGCGTGATAATAGCGAATGTCACATCGCTCGACATTACTTGTGCCAAGCGGCCGGCGTCATGGTTAGTCTCTCTTTCTTAGCCATGACCGCCATCAATGAATATCACGGTTATGTATTTTTCGTATGGATATTTGGAATATTCTACGGCGGATACAATTACTCTCTTAAAATGGTGACTTACGAAAAAGTTAGAGCTAGAAATTTTTCCAAAACTTGGAGTTTCATTCAATGGTCTCAAGCCATTCCAACAGCATTAGGAATTCCGTTAACAGGTAACACCGCATTTGCCATCATCACTTTGAATTTAATGAAACTCTTCAACGATAAATTGTTATAATTTTTCAGGATTGATGAACGTTAAACTGGGGCGGAAGACTGGGTATTATTTTTCCGCAATCAGTGTTCTTCTAGGCTCATTTGTTTTATTTCTTATCGATGTACATCGCCGACAAATTAATCGTCGCAAGAGTTCAAAAAAAGAAAATGCGCCAAGCATACAAAATGCAAACGACACTCTAAATACTTTGAGTCCTCAGGTTGCCAAACGAAGACGATCTAGTCTACCCGAGGTAGACACTGAAGAAACTTTAACGTGTACAATCGCCGGAAACAGGCGTATGAGTGAGATCAAACGGTTGGAATTAACTTGCATCTCAGAAGAAGCTTTAGCGGACAACATATTCGACGAATTTGATTTTTTAGCTTTTGGAGACTGTATGACTTCTTGCGATCAAGTGGAAAACTACTTGATGTTGAGTGAATACGAAAACAACTTAAATAAAACTAATGAAGTAAATTTAAATGATTTACAAAAAGTGTCAAAACGAAAAAAATCGCTAATTCAACTACCAATTAGCTCTCTTGTAAGTGAAAATTGTAACGAAGCCTCAAAAATAATAGAATGTAAGAAATGCCAAACTGTTGCAAGTAACTTATCTGTGAACACTGGCGGTGAATGTCCCGTTCGCAAAGTGCCGGTGACTTTACGTGACCCTGTGAGATTGCCTTCTAGAGGACCAAGCAAAACCATTACAGTTATTGATGAAGTTAACTCGACGTTATGACGACTACAAATGAACTATAAAAAAATAAAACGGCAATGTTTAAACTGGGCTAAACTTTTCAATAAAAATATTTGAGAATGGTTTATTTCAATTATTTACCTAAAATCTTTGAATTTCGAATTAAATTTCCAAAGAAATTCCTCCTTTTAAGAATCTAAAGTAAAAGTTTAAAATAGTAGCTGCGAATTATTTTTGCGTTTGCTTGTTTAATACAAGAAATCATTTAATTTAATCATTATGTATTTAATAACAATACTAATCATTGCTAATTTTATACTTCAATGATAGTGACTGTTGTTGTTAAAATTCAACTTGGGTTATATTTTTAGCTGAGATAAGGGAAGAATCTCATAAAAAATATAGTCTTCTTCATTTTGGCAAGTCAAAGTGCCGAAAACAATGTTTCTGAAATGATTTAACAAACGCCAACTTTAAACTTTTAGTCAAATGTTAGTGATTTCTTGAATCAAACTTAAAGAGTTTCAACGTAAAATCCAATGAAATATAAAAATTAATATTTGAATTTTACATGTAATTTTATAATTAAAAATGGCTAAAAATCACATTATAGAACTCAAAAGATTTTTAAATATTGCATCTTTGAATTTACTTTCCAATATATTTTTTTTTTCACAATACGTAAACTTAATGACTAAAAGAACAAAGAAAGTATCGTGTCTAAAGAACTGTTAATATCGTATAAAAATGAACACAATTAATGCAAAAGTAACTTTGAGCGCTTTCAAAATCTCGGCTGGAAGTCCTGATCAATTATGATATATCGGTAGTAACGACACAAAACCTAACAAGACTGAAATTCTACAAACATTAAAAATATAAAAATGAAAAAATTGTTAAAAGAATTTTATAATAGTTTTAAGCATTTCTTTACGATAGAAAAAGGTTGTTAGTTACATGAGAATATTATCTGAAAAAAAAGGTAGGAACGAAGACGATTTTTACTTGGACTTTATTCCGCTTTATGGGGAGGAGGAGGTGGTGGTTGTTGAGGGTGAGCTCCGGAATTATTACCCGACTGTGAATCACCAGAAATTTTCATTTGTGCTTGCATCTTGGCCAACATTTCTTGCATTCGTCGTAACTTAAAAATGGAAGCATAAAAGTAAATAACTGATTATGTTTATAAAATGAAAATTAGAATGTCAAACCTCGGCGTCCTTTTCCAAAAGAATTCGATCTTTCTCCGTTAACTTTTCTTCAGGTGCTCCGGTATTCCCTTTTCGTGAACCTGGAGTTCTAGCCAATTTATCAGAACGGAAATTTTCATAATGAACGTCCTGCGTAACCTCCTGAAGATCTTGCATATGAGTGCTTTGAAAAAAAATGGAATATTAGGACTAAAATTAATTTACATGACGTTAAGGCGTATATTACATAAGCATAGTTCGCAATTTTATAAAATCACAATGATCCGGATTTTCTACTTCAACAACTCCCCAAGGATAAAGACGGCCCCTAACTTTCTTTCCCTTAACTTCAATTAATTGATTCGAACCACATACTGCAAAAGGCACGGCTTCTTTTAGTTGACGAACTTGCTCTTTATAGTCTTCGTCTTCATCGGAATCACAATCCGGTAACGGGTAAATTCTAATTCCGTTCTCATTAATTTCATCTAATACCTTCAATTCAAAACAATTTGCATTACAAAAACACCTCGAATTTTTTTAAAATTTTGTTTTCTATTAATCGTTACCCGTTTTTTTAATTGCAAAATTTCTTTTTTAGTTAATATATCAGCTTTGGCAATCACAGGAACAATGTTTACTTTGGTATGCAGTTGTCTCATAAATTCCAAGTCTAAAGGCTTCAATCTAGAATATCCTCAAAATTAGATACAACACAAGCGCTAACACCGGTATTTTTAAATATATTTTCACCCGTGCCCGTATGGAGAAATAAAATAAAAGCAACAATGAACGCGATTGTCAACAATGTTACGTCTGTTAAGACCACTTTCATCTCTCAAAAAATGCTCGAACTGATCCTCAATGTATTGTATAATTGACTTAAAACTGTAAAATATACATTTTAATTATCATCACCAAAATGTAAACAATTCAAATATGCATTCAAACTCCTTACCAATCTCGGTTATCAATGCCATCTCCAAATCCAGGAGTGTCAACAACCGTAAGTCGCAATTTAACTCCTCGTTCTTCGATTTCCACAGTGGAAGCCTCGAGTTTAACCGTCTGTTTAATTTTTTCTATAAAACATTTTACACAATCCCATGATTTATAAAATCGCGCCACCGTGAAAGAAACTTATCACCAAATTTATACCTGCGGCATCTGGAATATGTCTCTCCGGATATAAATCAGTTAAAAACAAACTATTAATTAGTGTAGATTTTCCCAATCCTGATTCGCCTATTGTAAATATACATGTACCAAAGTTCTTTAATAACCAAATTTACAAAAACTTACCCACTACCATTAAAGTGAATTCAAAGCCCTTCTTGACAGATTTGCGATGCACTTGATTGGGCTAGTGGTTCAATTTTAAGTTAATATTATTATTACTGCAGTCATTATTACACAATATTATAATTACATACCAAATTTGCAAAACCAACGTAACCGGGTAATTCCGGGTTTGTGAACTGCATGAGAAAAGACAAAAGAACATGTAAACATTCGATTACAACAGCAACGAAAAACCACAATTACCGGTACCTGGCGTGCTTCTGTTGTCATTATTAATCAACAAATTGCTAAATAATTATAAGCAATTTATATTAGTAATTGATTACAATAGCACTTTGATATGTAAACCAATTAATTTTGAAGTAATAATTTCATTAAAAAGTTTCCCACAATAAGTTCTTGACGTTTCATCCGCCCTTCCGAAAATTCACACTGCCAGGTTTTATCGCAATTGAAAGGTCAGTCACTCGAGGTTTAAATTGAAACATAAATTTTAGCAGCGCCCCTAGTGGCTACCACCAACGTTTAAAAAAAATGGCGATTAATAAACTACACAGGTACAGTACACATGTACCATACAGTAAATACTGTATTATGATCATAGTAAGTTACGTATCTATGTTAATATTATCAAGTTGATTTATTAAATGACTTTTAACTGTTTGAATAAAAAATAATTTTTTTGTAACAATTTTTTATTAAATAAAAACAAAAAATAAAGTAAACTTCCGCAACAAATTATAACATGTGACACATATAAGGCCTATCAATAGAAAAACTATCTTACCAATTGCCTCTTCCAATATTTCTAATTTGATAGGGTCCATTGTCCGTTGATGA
Organism: Polydesmus complanatus; assembly: GCA_034692225.1. Classification (NCBI taxonomy): domain Eukaryota; kingdom Metazoa; phylum Arthropoda; class Diplopoda; order Polydesmida; family Polydesmidae; genus Polydesmus; species Polydesmus complanatus. Next base: position 28,636 of record JAQGAZ010000053.1, read on the forward strand.
ATGCAATCGCTACTTATATTTTCCGTTACTTAAATTGTCTTGGAGTTGATAATTAATCATAATGCTGCTGTAGCCTAATTGTCTAATTGAGCTCGCGATCATCGCTGAAACACATAATGCCTGATTTAGTTATATAAAGCTACTATCGGAATTATACGACGGAATAGATGCTTAACTTAGTTAAGTTAATTTATACTTTAATACCCAAAACAGCAAAATTAATTGGAATTGAATCCCACCAATTCAATGATAGAAATAGTGAGGGGGCAATTGTCCCCGGGCGCCACCGAAAAGGGGAGCCAAATAAAAAAAAAGCTATTTGTTCGAAGATCACTTATTTAATGCTTTAATTTTTGTCAGCTCAGTCCAGCATCTCACAGATAGATGAGGAAGCAAGTAAACTTTGGTACAGTATTTGAAACACAAGTTTATTTAGGTTAGACGATAGAGGGGTGTGCTGATGAAAAGCTAAAGAGGAGGCGGCGGGGCAGTGCTTTTACAATAAAGGAAAAGAAAAAAATTTAAAAAACAGGTATTCGTTACAAAATTTTAGTACCGTATAATCTATATGTACGAGCATAAATATATGATGGCTATTCTCACCATTCAGTAGAAACGTGGAATTTAGCGTGTGCGGTTAAGCGCACGCTACTTAGCGGTGGTGATTCTATGTGCACATGAAATGGGAAATGGAATCGAACGCTTGAAAATATTTTACATATTAATATATTGAGTAGGCCTGCATTACTTAGAAAATGTCTTGGAACTTTTATCTCATCCTTGTCTTTGGATTTGTTTATTTCATCAACGTTCAAGTCATCAACTGTCAGCAAAATTCAACTGTCGATTCATCAAAACAGAAAAATCCAGGTAGGCTACATGGAGTATTTTATAAAATAATTATTGTTGAATAAATTTAATTTTTTTTTATTTAGTCACATTGTTTATTACAGTAAATATCTTATCTTATTCTCATCTTATGAACAATTATTTCATATTGAGCAAGTGAAAATCATGAAAAACACAGGGAACAGGACATCTGTGTGCATGTATTAAAATTATTGCCTAGCACGTATGTTTCCTGTATTGTAGTTCAAAAAGTTAAAATAAATTTAGTTCAATAATTATTAAATCTAATTTAAAAGATCTGTTTCACTTTTTTGGACCCAACGTAGGACTTTTATATTATTTTTATTCGCATTAATTTGAATTTGAACTTTATAGAGATTTAAACCAACTTGTTACAAAACATTAAATTTTTGCATGGTTTTGCCAATCGATTGTAATACCGGTAATGTGGTTTTAAAATGCCTAAAATAATATTACACACGTTATTGGGGTAGTGTAGGGGGCAAAGATATTTCAGTTTTTTGTTAAAAAAAAAAAAAAGCTTGTTTTGGTTAATTTCTCTATTGTCCTAAAATAAAAGATATTTTTTTTACCTTAAGCATGTGTCAAAATTTAGCCAAATTGAACCAAGTAGGCAATAATAAAATAATTTTGAATTGGGTAAGAGCAGTGTGGGGTGGGGAAGGAGGGGGTGACATCACTTCACTGTTTTTCATTATCTGAATTGTAAAGAATACATAATAATATTGAATTTAATTCATCTATGTGCGTTGACAGCAAATTAAGAAAAATTGAGTTTATTTACCGTGTATCGTATTAATTGTGATTGCTCACTGAACCGCTGTCCAAAGTAGGCCACACAGAGCAAACACTTTCACAGTTTTTCAAGTTGTTAATTTTTTTTTTTTTTTTTTGAATTGTTACATTTTTTCGACCATAAAAAACATTCTTTCGTTACTTTCTCCCTGACCACTAATTTTTTTTTTCATGCATTCTGCTTAGCATTGTATAATTTATTAAAAAAAAATTCACCAGGAAATGAATTCTTTTGTTACGAGTAGGCCTACATGTAGTTTTAAAATACTTACATTAATTTTGTAAACATGGTAACCTCATAAGGAAATAAACATAGCACACTGACCAATTCTTTGCTTTTTAAATTTATATTTAATGCGATCATTTAAACAGAAATTTCAGTAACTACATTTTTGTATTTATGAATTTCTTAATTTTATTATAATAATTGATTCTATTGGGCGAAAGTACGTGTAGGCCTACACTTCTATTTCTATTAGAAAATTTAAAATCGCAGTTGTTTAAATATTTTCTTTAATTAAGTAACACTAGTTTATTAGATAATTCGCATTGCCATGTCATAATACTCGTCAACTTTGAAACCCACTTTCGCTTTTTTATTAGTTCAAAATATCCAAACTGCCAAATATTTGTTAAACAACTTAACATGTACATGTACTAGTATTTGGCTTCAATTTCTGATATTTTGCTTTTTTGAATGTTTTACTTGCAATTTTTTTATTAGTTACAATTAATGTCTACAAATACGTCTTTAAAAATTACAATTACAATTTAATATAAATTTTAAATGCATACATTATATTATACCGTAATAATTGGGCTAAGTATTTTAAATTTTTCGTATTAAGTTTTTTTTTATTAATTTCATTAATAATAATTTTTTATTATATGTTTATACAAATTTAGAAAACAGTGCATTTATTTTATTTATAGCATTATAAAAAATTGCTTCGTGTTCGTACTTCGTCGCATTTTGATTGATAGTGCAAAACGCAAGAGGCCAATGAACCTGTGTATGCGTAAATTAACGAGAACCAAATTAATACCGTGCTTAATTACTACATAAGAACTTTATGGGAAAACTAACAAATTATTGTGTTTTGTAGCCTACTACAAATGGCGCAGATAACAATTTTTTTTTAAGTTAAATTAATTGAGGAAATCTGAGCATTTTAGTTTCATTTCTTTCCGTAAATTTATAGTATTTTATTAAGAGTAATTTCAGTACAGTATTAGTACATGCATTATGGTAATTTGTTAAAGCAATATTTTTCTTAATAAGACAATAAACTACACTTTTCCACTTTAGAAATGTAAATACTGCATGTTTCAAAAGTAAACAAGTTACTGTAAATAATAGTTGATTGCAATCTTCACCCATCACCCTAACTAATATTCCAGTACAGTATTTCATTAATAAATTAACAGGGTTAATATTTTTATTCAAATACAAATACAGTACATAATTATACATTTTATGTTCCTTATTGAAAATAATGTAAGTTTGAAGGCAGGTGAATAACCTCTACCGGTGTTTAATAAAAAAATAAATAAAGCAGTTTTTAATTTTAAATACCGGTAGATAATTAAAAGCGTAATTTGCCATTTACAATGTTTCTTATAATCTTCTAAACAAGTTCAAAAATAATGCGAAGAAAATTGCTTTCTCATGTACCGTCATAATTCCAATTGTTCAATTGCTATTATTCTATGAGTTAACCTTAGTTGATTTAAAATTGACAACGTGATGTCATGCTGATTTTGACATTACATACTTTGGAATGCATGCGCATGTGTACGTGTCATTGAAGCTCCTCTGAGAAGATGAAAATGATTTACTAGAAGTAAGAATTTGCATCAATGAGAATCTTTCAATTGTTAGAACTGACATATAGGTTAGTGTGCTAAAAAGTCATTGGAGTGAAACATTATTTTGCATCTGCCATTGATATTTTTAAATATTATTTTAAAAATTGTAACATAAGCTGCGAATATAATTTCTATTAAAAATGCATTTTGACAACAACATTTTAATTTTTATTCTCAAAAACAATAAATAAAAAATTACCGTATCGAAAATTGAATACGGTACCGGTATATAAAATTTAAAATCTTTTGGAGGCTATTTAATTATAATTTAATAATAAAATTATAACTTTTGAATGGTTTAAAATTAAGTATTTTTCTTAAATAATCTTACCAATTGTTTACTTTACTGTATTTTTATTCGGGAAAAAAAAATAAGTTTTGAATATAAAGGATATTTTGAAAATAAGGAATAAAGCAAATTGGTTTCTTTAATTAATAAAGAACATAAAGTCACGCATTGTAGCTACTGTACTTACTTACCCTAAAAAAATTCAGATTTAACAAATCATTCACCGATATACTCGTAATATGCAATTGTTTCTTAATGCTCTACTTTTGATTTGAGGAAACATTGAAACGTGACTTCATTCCGGTAATTTTTCAATAGAACACTATAAGTAAGCAATTGAACAAATTCGTCATATAGGACAAATTCAATTACGCTTCAGATCATTTTCATAATTAAATGCATGCAAATATTCTTACATTAAAATATTCATTTTTTATTTTTATTTTTTAAATTTAGTTTTACTTGTATCGAAAGCAGAGAAGAATGAAAAATTGAAAGGAAAGGGAAAAAAGCAATCGGAGATGCTGCTAGCGCAACCTCAACATTTTGTTCCAATAATGCAATTGTTTAATGGTCCATTTGTTCAACACTTTCAACCTGTGAATGCAATTAACAACGGGCTCGGTCACAACCCACACTCCTTTATCAACTCAGGCTTTGCTCACAATAATCGTTTTTTTTACCCGGGTCCAAATCGAGGCTTCAATCAATTGCTGTCAAACAATATACAAATTCGTCCTACGCAACTTGTGCGACCTGTAGTTCATAACCGTCCAAACCACCAAAGACCTTTTCTCAATCAGGACGTTGTTAACAACGATTCTCAGTTTCACAACAATGGCCAAGTCATGGATGACCACTCCGGAGCAGCTTCTCACCACTTATTAGGAAGCGGAAATTTCAACGTTATAAAAGGTGGAATTTTCGCAGATGCAGAAAACCCACCGTTGCAATATCGGCAACATCATCGTCCAACTACCAACGCCGACTTTTTTCAAGGCTTTAAAGATTTTCAACCGTTTAGTAATGCTCTTACGGTTACGCACAATAGACAATGGCGTCGCGCTCAAGAAGCGCTGAAACCCTTCTAAAATGTTACGGTATTTAAAAAAAAAACCAGATAGGCCTACTAAACAATTACCGGTATTGTTTTGTTTGAAAATTTAAAATTTTATAACGTACAAAATAAGCTGTGCTTAATCGATACCGGTGCTCTAAGAAGCGCATAAAACTTTTATTATTATTATTTTTCTTTAAAAAACATTGCAATTAAAATTAAATACAAAAACAATTTTAATTGTTTTTTGAAAATTTTGTATTTAGTATTTCTAAAAGTGGGAATGAGTAGGAGGAGGCACTAAAAACTATATATACAGATTGCCTCAAAATATTGTGACAGTACCATACAGTAATATTTATCTACAAAATTATTGATATCGTCGCAATAAAAGTACTGTACATGTAAGTTTAAAATTTTGAATAATCCAACAATTAAGCATATAAAAATTTTGCTTAAAGAAAAAAAATTAACTATGATAAATCGAAATAATTTTTTTGATTAAGTAGGTTATGGTTACCAGCATTATAATTACTCAATAATTATCAATAAAAATTTTAAACATAAAAAACAAATTTATTATCACCAATAACAAGCGATTATTTATACTGTATAAATTGATATTTTAAAATAATAAAACATTATTCTACTAAATTTACTTTCCATAAGGATTGTCATCAACTGCTGGTTCAGGAGCAGGTTTAGGAGCCGGTTTAGGACCAGGTTTTGGGCCTGGTGCTGGGCCTGGTCGTGGACCTTCATGTGGAACTGCAAACCCAACAGGAAATGAACCGGGAGCAATAAAATCATCAGTTTGGCTGCACGATGGTGAACCAGGCGCACATGATTCTGATGGTGACTCAGAACAAGATTTGCCTGTTGGTGATCCAGGGCCACATTCAGGCCTAGACCCTGAAGCACTATCACAAGGTTTGCCACTTGGAGATCCTGGCCCACACAAAGGTGATGGTCTTCCAGGTCCGCCAGGTGCTCCAGGTCCGCCAGGTGCTCCGGGTCCGCCTGGTGCTCCGGGGCCGCCTGGTGCTCCGGGGCCGCCTGGTGCTCCAGGTCCGCCAGGTGCTCCAGGTCCTCCTAATGCATTTGAACTTCCTCCATAAGATGTGTCAAACCCTCCTGGCGCGCCGCCTTGAGGTGAGCTAGGGGCTGGTCCACGACCACTTGTCCCACATTGAGGTTTTCCTGTTGAACCTGGTCCACATTCAGGTTGTCCAGAAGGAGAGCCTGGTCTTCCTGGTCCTCCTGGCGCTCCATGTCCACCTGGTGCTCCTGGCCCACCTGGCGCACCGGGTCCTCCTGGCGCTCCATGTCCACCTGGTGCTCTTGGCGCTTCATATCCTCCTGGCCCTCCAGGGCCACCTGGTGCTCCGAGTCCTCCTGGTGCTCCAGGCGCACCGGGTCCTCCTGGCGCACCGGGTCCTCCTGGCGCACCGGGTCCTCCTGGCGCACCGGGTCCTCCTGGCGCTCCATGTCCTCCTGGCGCTCCATGTCCTCCTGGCGCTCCATGTCCTCCTGGTGCTCCGGGTCCTCCAGGTCCTCCTGGTGCACCGGGTCCTCCTGGCGCTCCATGTCCACCTGGTGCTCCGGGTCCCCCTGGTGTTCCGGGACCTCCGGGTCCCCCTGGTGCTCCTGATCCACCAGGCGCTCCTGGTGCTCCATATCCTTCTGGCGCTCCACTTTGAGGTGAGCTAGGGGCTGGACCACGACCACTTGTCCCACATTGGGGTTTTCCTGATGAACCTGGTCCACACTCAGGTTGCCCAGCAGCAGAGCCTGGTCCTCCAGGCCCTCCGGGTCCACCAGGACCAGCTTTATAAGGTGCTCCAGGGCCTCCTGGTGCTCCAGGGCCTCCCGGTGTTCCAGGGCCTCCCGGTGCTCCAGGGCCTCCCGGTGCTCCAGGGCCTCCCGGTGCTCCAAGGCCTCCCGGTGCTCCAGGGCCTCCCGGTGCTCCAGGGCCTCCTGGTGCTCCGTGGCCTCCTGGTGCCCCAGGACCACCTGGCGCTCCATGACTTCCTGGAGCTGAAGGAGTTCCGCATGATGGGCTACCTGGTGCACATCCTATTGGTCCACTTGGTTTAACTGGTTCAGGTTCAGGCTCGTCATCTGGAGCAGAGCCATACCCCTGAGGAGCACATAGTGTGGCGACAAAACATCCAAACAACAGAAATAGTACCAAACCGATTGCCTGAAAACGTTTATTTAATGTTACAATAATTTAATAATACTGTATATTATTGAAATTTAATATTTACCTTTAGTTTCATCTTAAATGTGTAATGGGTGCAATCTCGATTTGAAAATGTCGAGAAATGGTTGTGATTTTCTTTGTGTTGTTGGTTTTATATATAGTTTAGTGGTGGAAGTGAAGGTGAAGCAGTGATTTTGCATTTTAATTGCTCAATGCTGTTTAATGTCTTTTGTACATTTTTTTTTCTCGAAGTCGCTTCTTTTCAAGGTATTTCTATTTAAAGTTTTATCAATTATTTTAACAATTTTTTTTTTTTGTTTTGTTTCAATTGAATTTCTCGATTCACGGAAGATGTGGGATTGCCCTTATGTAGCCTATGTGAAATGAACAGCCTTAATTCAAGGAAATTTAAGTATAGGTCAGGGGTTAAATTCGTGATAATAAGGTGAGGATTTTACACTTTCAATTCACCTTCACGACTTCTGCTGAAAAATTATTTGTTGTAGCTTTTTTCAGAATCTATATTTTTGAGCATCTTTAATTAACTGCCGGTAATTATTAATATTTTTCATACTAAAAACTTTAAATTTTTAAAATGGTAAATTTATTTTGGGATTTAGTGACTGGTAGTTCCTATCAAATGTGTCTGGTTTTAATCAGAATTAAATAGTAGTATGATATTCCGTACATGTATTTTTAAATTTAAAAAAAAATGTAGTTGTTCAACCTTGAGATTTTTTTTTTTTTTTTGATTGTTTGATGTTGCGATTATTTTGCATTTTATTTAATAAATCCAAATGATTACGAGCATATTAGTAAATTTCTTAGTATAAAATTTAATTAGTGAAAATATTGCTTATTCATTTTTTTAATTCAATCTTTTTCGTTAATTAACTTTTTCAAGTTATATTATGATTCTTGGCAACCTCGGGTTATTAATAACTGGGTTTTTTTAAAAAAAAAAACAAATAAATCCCACTTGTAGGTAACAAATAAAAAAATAATTTAGGATTATTAATTCTTACTGTACATTGCGTAGCATACGTTATAAAGTTGGAAGCACTTCCTATAAAAGAAAATTCCAGTATAATTTGATAAGATAAAATACTCCCTTTAATTATTCATATTGATTACTCAAAAACTAAATGAAGATTTAAACTCTGGTGCATATGGAAATTGCCATATACTGTATTTGGCACAAAATTGAAAAGCCAGGACAATTCTGGAAAAATTTTGTCTTTGATTGAAATTTAATTAAATAGATAAATTGTCAAAAAAATAGTCAATTTGTGGAGATCTTGTGTCATTTTACAGAGAAACTCAAAGTTTTTTTTGTGAAAAATAATTCTTGTGCCTTAAATATTACAATTCGTACCGAATAATTTTCATAAAAGTTCATACAAATTGCATTTACGATAGTGAAATATTTTTTTAAATCAATTTGGTCAAACATGTGCTCCGCAGGCCATATGGCATATGTGACCACCAAACAATTAGGGTGTAATCACAAATAATTTGCAATACAGTATTTCAAAATAACTGTCCAAACATTCTATACGGTACCAATTTTAATGCACATTTTGAATTTTTCATATGTTTTAAAATTTAAATAAATTTATTTTGGAGTTTGAATTTGCTTTTTAAGGCATAAAGTTATAGTTTATTTTGTTTTTAGTTGTATTAATAGTTTATCGATCGGCGTAGTACGTATAAACAGCAAGTTATTATTCTATCTTCCAAATTCATTATCAATGCCTATACCGTATCAATAAAATGGAAGGACAAAAAATATATACAGTGCCTATACTGTATTTTTTTTTTTTTTTTTTTTTAAATTGTAGTTAAGTGCATTATTATTCAACAATTGAAAAAATAGTATAACATAAGTTGCCCAATCATTAAATTTACTATCAGAATCTCGTTTTTGTTTTTATATAACTTTAAAAAAAAAAATTACCTGTATTTAAAAAAAACCTTGCATAACTTGTTGGTATTATAAAATAACTTGAAACGGATGTTTGTCGGGATTTTTTTAACCCAATCATTAATATTCAAGTCAACCACGATTATTCTTGGTACAGTACAATAATTGCAAAATAAATTAAAGCAACGCGATTAAACGCTGTTTGCAAAATTAAAGTATTTATTTTTTCCAAAAATTATTAAATTACAGTAAATTAAACATCCTACGAGGTATTAAGCAAAGTATTACATGGCAAATCATGCATTGAAATTGCTTTAAATTAAAAAAATTCTCTTTAAAGCATTTAAAAATTTTATTTTATAGTTATATTTAATTTTGGATTTTATTTTTAACGTATTTTTAAAGATGAGATGAAATAAACGTACAGTAATTATTTAAAAAAAACTTAATTATTGTAGTTTGTAATTTCCCGCTGCATTTAACCATGCATTGTAGCGCCCTCTGCAGTCTGGATGTCAAATTAATATTGAAGACATTTTCATGAAAGAGCTTAACTTCTCGGATAATTTTATTAACAATTAATAATCTTACCGTTTAATCATAGTTACTATATAGTTTAATCTTTAAAAATTTAATTAAATAAACCAGTAATCGAATTAGTAATAGAAATAACAATGTCTGTTAATTTAGACATTCGCTTGAAGAAAGTAAACAAGGTTTACCACGAAGGGGTTTGTAGACTTCAAATTCCTATCTATTATATTATTATTAGTTATTATTTTAAGTTTTTGGAGTTTTAGCTGTTTAACAATTCATTTTGCATTTGTTAGGAAAACGTTACTGGAGTACTATTAATTACCAGTAAGAATGAATTTCGTCACGATGGAATTCAGCTGTCAATGGAAGGAGCTGTAGTGCTTCAGCTTAGCTCAAAAAATGTAGGAATCTTCGAAGCATTTTACAATTCGGTTAAAGTAAGACATTTTAAACCTTATTAAAGATTGTACGTTATGATTAATTTAATGATCTTACAGCCAATACAACTATTAAACTATCATTTAGAAGTGTCAAAACCTGGCAAATTACCTGCTGGAAAGACCGAAATTCCTTTTGAATTCCCTCTTGTGGCCAAAGGAAGCAAAGTTCTCTATGAAACTTATCATGGAGTGTTTGTTAACATTCAAGTAATTTCAGATCTTATTTGCGTTTGCAGAATGATCTAATTTAATATTTTCTGCCAATCGTTTTAGTATTTATTAAAATGTGATATGAAACGACCACTGCTTAACAAAGATTTGCAAAAAGTTGTGGAGTTTATCGTTGAATATAAAGTAGCCTATAAAACTTTTCTGATTTATTAAACTGTGTTTATAAACGTTTTGTTGCAATAGGATGGAGAAAAGGTAGTTCCTAAACCGATTGAATTCCAAATATCACCAGAATCACTGCACAACATCAAAGAAGTAATAATTTAGAGAATAATAATTACCGCAGTATTGAAAATCAAATTTGTTGAAACTTATTTTTTGTTTAGAAATCTAAGATCCCAAGGTTTTCTGTTAGGGGAAAATTAGATTCTGCAATTTGCTGTGTTAACATGCCATTTACGGGAGAAGTAAGCCGATATCTTAGTTAACAATACAGTACGGTAATTATAAGCATAAAAATTATTTTTTTTTCAGATAATAGTGGAACGCTGTGAAGTTCCTATAAAATCAATTGAACTTCAGTTAGTTCGTGTAGAGACTTGCGGTTGTGCTGAAGGATATGCTAAAGACGGTTAGTCTGTAATTTCAAGATTCAAGTCTTGAAGAGTATTTTTCAATTTATTTTTATAATTAGCCACAGAAATTCAAAATATTCAAATTGGCGAAGGAGACGTAAATCATGGAATCGCTATTCCAATTTATATGGTATTTCCGCGTCTTTTTACTTGTCCAACATTAACTACTACTAATTTTAAAGTAGGTACGTATCAGTTTATTTATCTATTAGGTAGTGGCCCGTCATAAGACGGTTTATTTTTCTATTATTATTGTTTTTGCCCGAAAGCTATATAAATCTATATTATCTCGGAAAGTGGTGTGTACTTCAGCTGCGGTACTTATTTATTTATTGCTTTTATTTCGAGTGGCTGTGACTCAAGTATTGTAACTGAAGTGCACATCAACTATCAGAAAAGATTTAACCTTATAATCGTAATTTGTAAGGAATCGGCTTCTATAATTGCAGTACAATTTACAGTTTAACATTTTTTTTTTTACTGTAAATGCTATCGGGTTAGCTTTTGTTCACACGGACCGGGTAGCATCATAAATTCAGAAATTACCCCCGAAAAGAAATACTTTTTCAAATTTTCTTTGTTATAGAATATTGTCTGATATTGAAATCATTTGTCTGATTGTTTCAGAGTTTGAGGTCAATATTGTTATTATTTTTCATGATGACCATCTCATTAACGAAAACTTCCCGGTTAAACTCACCCGATTTTGAACTACATAATGTTTATGCACAGTTTAATAATATACAATTTATTTTTTTAATTTTTTTGTATATCATTAATAATTATTATACTAATCTAAATATAATTATATAGCAATTTTATTATTAAAATATTTTCGATTTAATTTAATTTTTTACTTTATAATATAAATCGCATTAATATAATACTTATTATTGGTTTTATTATAAATATTTTCGATAGTCATGTACACTACTATGGTATTTATTTTTTGAGGCTTGAGAAGATTTAAAATGGGTGACATCTAATCTTCATATTTCAACTCCAAATATTTTTTTCACTTGGTTTTCCACCTTTTCTTCTCGAATAGACATTTTATTGTGTGGCAGTCGATTGTTATTTTGTACGAGGTTTCATTGCTGCCCATTTATCCCGCTGAGCTCACTGTGGGAGGTAAGCAAGCGAATGTCTATTTCTGTTGAAGTTTGTGGTGCAGTGAAAAGAACTTCGAACTACACCAACTGAGTTGCTCATTTTTCATTGCATCACTCCTCAGGCATAGTTGATCATTTAAACAAACACCTGAAAAACAGCTGACAACTATTTCAAGTTCTTCTCTTGTATCCATTCATCTTTCTTTTCAAACAGCCAACTCTTTCAAAAACTCAATTCAAACTATTAAAACTAATCTCTTGTTTTTAATTCTAAATCTTACGATTTTTTGCATGCGTCTATTAAAAATATTAACTGATTATTTTATTTTTTCTCTTCCTTTAAAAAAATTTAAATTGTGTAAAAAAAAAAAAACAATTCATCTCCCGTTTTATTTATTCTCGTCTGAGATATTTTGAAGATTCTTTTATTCTTTCTTTCGTTAAGTATTTGTTGAATGTTACTAAAGGGAAGGGAATTTTTGAATAGAAACTGCTAGATTGGCAGTTGCTATTGTGTATGCTTAAACAAAGTTTTATTTTTTTTTTACTTAAAATGTAAAAGAAGATAAATAGAAATAAGCATTTGGCACGATAAAAGTCTTTTGACAGTATACAAGCAACTTTTATAACTCTACTGTCTATGACTCTTCTGTTATACATTTACTTTCAACTGATGGGTAATAAATAATAGTACATTATTATTATTATAAATATTAATTGAACAAGGTGGGGCCCTTTTAGTATTTACTGCTCCGTGAGATTTTTGTTTTTATTTATTTTTTTTTTTTTACGCTTGTTACGATTTCAAATATTAATTTTGGGATGTATTTCTGTATTATGTAGGCTTAATAATTTAGTTGTACTAAATCTAAGACAGCAATATTGTATTTCATACAATTATTTCAAGTTTAAAGCGATAAAAAAAAAGAAGAAAAAAAAGGAATTTTGAATGAATTTAACCCTATTTGAAAGTAAAGGTAAGAGTTTCTATTTCATTTTTGATTTCAACAGAATAATTTATGTGTTCTTTAGCATTTAGTCTATGTCCTATTTCATTAGAGTAGACTATTACAAGTAGAAATCTGTTAGGTGGAAGGGTGATGTACTTCTGTGCATGATGTAAATATAGGGTTAAAGGGGTTTTTTGTTAAACTACACGAACATAACATCTGTCTACTGTAAACCTGTTTGAAAGCAAATTTTTAATGATCATCGTATAGGCACATTGAGACAAGTTTTATTTATTTTACAAAAAAGAAAAAAAAAATATTAAGCATAGTTAAGAGGTCACACGTCAGCCCGTGACCGTCCTTAATTAACATATTCTCGCGTAGATAGGTGTATCTGCTAGGTAATTAATGATGTGAAGCGTCGTTAGCGATGCAGGTGCACATTCAATTGCTGAACATTTTGAATAATTTGCCTTTTTAAATAATAATAAACCTGAGAGAAAGCCAGACGGCGTTGTTCAATTATTTATTTTTTTTGTTAAGGAAATTATGGATGACGTCATTCGCGTGTTTAGAAAATCTAGTTTGATAGGTATAAGAGGCGAAAGATTATTAAAAAATTACTATGTTTGTATTAAGAGGGAGGGGATAAAAATATTGAATTTAAAATATATGTGGTTTTACAGGGTGTGTAAAATCTTCAATCACTGTTGGAAAACACTTCACTCAGTTTATAATGTACCTACTGTACGTTATATATTATTACGTTATTATTCTGAGATTTTTAGTTTCTGTTTTTGAAGAACAAAAATTATTAGAATGGAAGCTTAGTTTATATTACCATGGTAATATATTCGTATACGTTTTTTTAAACTTTGTTTTAAATAAAATTCACATCCGGTAATTGTCAATTAATCCCGGTAACTTTTTTTTTTAATCATTATTTATTTAGTATTTTCTTTTATTGCAAATCTAAAAGAGACTCGTATGTTGGTAACGCAATTTAAACAATTCTGTAATTAACAATGCATATATAAATAATTAGTTAAATAGCAAACGATTATTATGCTTGCAAATTATCTGATTAGTTTTTTTTTTTGTCACGGAAAATTGAAAACAAACCGGTTTGCATTTGCATTTGAGTTTTTTTTTTTTTCTTAAAAAAGGTATTAGCTTTTATTTATTATTTATTTATATTCGTGGAATAAATATTGATCATTTTTCTTATCTAAAATAATTATTAAGTAGAAAGATAATGCAGTTTATACATTTTTATTGGCTTTAGTGCTGTTGGCTATGCAAATATTCTTGTCAAGTTTTACAACTACAAGTTTATCGTTTTTTAGCCTAACCAACCTAACCACTCATTTCGAAATATCTTTTCCTTTTCTTCTGAAGATAGATGACGAGGGAAAGCATATTGGTGGTCGTATTGGATTACGCCCACTGATTACTGCAAGCAGCTCATTCAGACACATTCACTGTCTGCCATTTCAGAACATGACACTCACTCAAAAATCCAGTTTTGTCACCCAGCAATTATTATAATAATCACCACATCCCGACTTACGCGTTTTTCTGTTATACAGTATTTGAAAATTCAAACCGATTAGCTCCAAGATAGTTATTAAGTGTTTAGGAAACTAGGGTGATTTAAATCATTTTGAGCTAAATAAGTTTAATGGCAAAGGGAAAATATATTAGGAAAATAGAAATGTTTATTACTGTAAATAATAAACTGGTTGCATTAATTAGAAAAGTTTGATGAAAGCGATTCATTTCATGTTTTGAACATTTAAAATTGCCATTAATAATATAATAATAATTGAATTAATGTTAATGCAAGGGAAATGACTTTATACTTGAATAAGTTAAGTCAATAAATTTTATTAATGATTTTTACAACGTTTGCGCCCGTCGCAGTTTATAGACGAATATTATTTTATTAATAAAATAATTTTGCATGCAACGAAATTGAGGTTTTATTAAACCTCAATTTATTATGATCATTTAAGTAAAGTAACTACATGTAGCCCTATTAGTATTAAGTATGTAGTATTCGTGGATTATCATAATTCTCTTTTTTCAAAAAAAAAATTTTAAATTACAGTACGGAAATCATTGATGATCATTTTTTACTTGTATCATTTCAAATATAATTTATTTGTATTAATTAACTAAAATATAACGTACGTTACATTTTTACATATTTTTTAAGCAAAACCATTTTTATTTATTACAGTATGATTATTATTATTAAATTACAATATTAATTTTTTCTTTATACGGGACGAAGCTATAAAATTTAATGTTCTTACTCGAATTTATTTTACTTGGTTTCATTTATTTGCTGGTTTAACTTCCGGGGTGGTGGCTGCTGGATATTGGCAAAATATACCAAAATTAAATGATTACCATTGTTTAAAGGTACGGGGATTATTTTAGCTACATGATTATTGTTGTTGTTTGATAAATTTTAAGTTAAAGTTTGAGATTTTGTCATTTTTATTTTATACACGTAATTAGACTAAATTAGTTGTCAAGTGTAAAATAGGTCGTCCAATTTTCTAGATTAATTTTTAATTGAATTTTCCCACATTTACTTAAATGGATATTATAGTGACAGGAAATCTAGTTTTTTTTTTTTTTTTTTGGCTGGTTTCATGATGAGTTTTAATTTTTTCCGTTAATATATTATATTTTCTTTAAATATTTTTTCTCACTAACACCTGTAGTTGTAAAATAATTATGTTCTACAAGTACCAGTTAAACACGTGCTAAAAAGTAATTTAGGCTTTTTCTTATGCAGCATTATTTTGTCAGAAATCTTTATTACTGCTAAAATCTCAATTTAAATTCTCTTTTATAAAAACTTATTTAATATAGGACATTAAAGTCTATTTTTTATGCGTATAAACATTATAATGCTTAGTAAAAAAAAAAATTCTTCTCTATTAACTTTAATTTATTATTTGGAACTGGTTTCTCTAATGGAAGATTATTAAAAAATCTACCATCTCATTAAATGTTTTTAATCATAGTAATTTATTTCTTAATTTTCTCCCATAGTTTTTGATACAAATTTTGTCTACGTTATTATTATTTTTTTCCTCCTCAAAATTTAATGTAAGGTTGTTTAATATTCAAACGATGTTGTAAAACTATCTGAGACGTTGACAATCAAGTGTTCAAAGCAATGAAGACACAAGACTTTGCTCTATGTTAATATCAATATCATTTGAATATACATGTAAAAAAAAGAAGTTTTAAGTAATTAATTTTTTTCTTTTATTGCAGATTTTATCGGGTCTAAAATTTTCCAAAGATGCAAAATTTAACGTACCAGTGATAATCGACCTCCTTGTTCTTACGAATATTTAGGAAATTAAAGACTCAAGTAATTAATTATAAGCGATCTTAAAAATGCGGAAATTTAATTTTATAATATTATAATTGTTTCGTTTTTGATTACAGTCTAATATTTTTATATGAAAACACCTCTGGTAAAAATAAGATCTGGAAAATTGGCAGGCAGGAAGAACAAGAGAACAGATGGCGTGGAATGAAGATATAAAAAGCTATAGATTAGTAAAAGCGGGACTTGGTTTCCTAGAAACACCATCTCCATTCTCCTCTTCTGCTCAGCTTCAGTCAGCTCAGCATCGACATACAACAGAAGCTGCTACAACATTGTAAGTTAGAAATTGACAGCTTACTAGTTTTATGTGACCCTCTGTGTTCTTTCTGCACGCAATTTATATTGGAAAAGCCTCTTCTTTCCGACATAAAGCATCACACAATGGGATGGTGTGTGTAGTATAGCCTCTAGTGTTTATAATCACTTTCATATTTTTTCTATTTTGGTGGCGGGTTTCGTTTCAGTATACGGACGTAATCCTGTTTTATATCACAAAAATGCGGCTAGTGAAGGGAATTTGAGATTAAAACAAAAATAAACAATTAGTTGAGGGCTCGACAATTTTATGAATTTTCATGACATTGTTTTATTAAGAGAAGCCAAAATAAATACCGTAGTTTTAAATTTTTTTTAAAAAAAACAATTAAATATTTTGCACTTTAAATCAAAAAATACAAACTTCATTATATTATAGTAACCTTCTCGAATATAATCATTAATGTTTTTATTTGATATTTAAAATTTTAGAGACTAGCGAATGCATAAAATTAACTTTATTACACAAGATATTAATATAAATTCTGAGCCTATTTTTTTCTTTTTTTTTTTTTTTACAAAAATTCAATGATGCAAAAATTTAAATAAATTTATTGAAAGTGGGCTTTATATAATTATTAAAAATGCTATACATTTAATTATTATTTTGCAAAATTTAAATTATGTTTAATTAAATATTCACTGAAGTATAGTCATTTTCGTAAATAAATTTTTAATGCTTTTCCTTAAATGGTTTAGATACAGATTATTTCTGCATCATTTAATTTTTCAATGAATAATGAACGGGTGAAATTGTGTTTGTTGAGCTTGTCATCTTATGTGGTGTTATGTTTGGGTCTTCTCCTAGGTCTTAGTACGTGATTCAACAGCTCTGTTGTTCATCTTCCTCCCCTTTTCTTCCCCTCCTCTCCCTAACCCAACTCCCTCAGCATTCACTCCACTCTCTTGGCTCCTGTACATTCAGTCTGCGCTTGCTTTCCTCCTGTGCCTGCTTGTCCTGCCTCCAGCTAGCCTGTACGTGCGCTATCGGTTCATGCATTTCGGAGCTTGACACAATTTTCCAATCGCTCCTTCTGAACGCTGTGAACCCCAAAAATATATTTTTTTTAAAGGGGAAAAAAAAATTACACTGCATGTGTATGTGCGACGGAATTTATTTTTTAACTGCTACGTGTGAAGTTTTCAATTTAATTTGATATGCTGCTTATCTGATTATATATTCAGTGCGTATAAGCATCGATTGTGGTGGGTGAGAGAAAAAGCCATTAAAGTGAAGTGGTGAGAGTGTGGAGAAGGAAGGAAGATTGGAAATCGGGAGAGTGACCGAGAGATCAGCAGTTGTCGCATCGGCTGATCGAAGCACTGTTCACGGCGCAGCACATCCATATCAGCTCTCACCTCAACGACCAACAGCAGCGAATTCCTCTAGAAAGGTACAATAAAATTTTTTATTACGTTAGATAAAAATGCTTTTTTTAAAAAAAAAAAAAAAAAAAAGGATATTAAATAATTAAACGATCGATAACCCTTTATTATTATTTTGTGGTTTAATTGTGTAGCCTATATGGTTTTTTTGAATTTCAACTAAAACCACACGAAGATTTAAATAAAAAAAAATAATAATAGTAAAGTGAGGTTTACAAAAATTTGTAAATTTATTGTATTACCTCATAAGTACGGTAATTAACTCGAGCATTTTAAAACGTTTATAAAAGTGAAATATACCGGTATTAGTTAAAAGCAGTATTTTATATACCGGTAGCAGTTAATTTGAACAAGTAAAAAAAATTTGTTTTTAAGAAAAAGAGGAATTTTGTTCTGGTATTGTGCATCTTTTTGACGCACCATCTACAGAAAAGACCTCTTCAGTTGCATAATAATTTGACTGTACGAGTATATCGAAATTGATATTGTAATGCTGTATAATTATATGCATGCTAATTCCAATTGTGATATAAACAGCCAGATAATTAATTTTTAATTATGTATTGCGTCATACAATTATTAACTTAATGCATAATTATTTGTTAAAAAACTTAATGAAGCTAACTATTTGTTTTGCAGGCATAATTATTATACGCACCATTTAATTATTAAATTGGTTTAAATCGATGGACACCTTCTGATTAGTCCTTCCACAAAAAAAAAAATTAATTTAAAAAAGGTTGAAGAAATGCTCCAACACGTGTTCAGCGTGAGTTGGTGGCTGGTATTTTACTATTGGATATTAACAACGCCATCTTCAAGTACAACAATCGCATTTCGTTTATTAAATTCTCGGACGGGGTCAGGCGTTGAGAGAAGTGAGATTGGAGGTTCGAGTGGTCAAGGTGGTGGTGCTGCGAATGGTCAAAGTGGTGGAAGCAGCGGTGTGACGGAATTCGATGGATATTATTCCGATTGGAACACAATGGGCAATCGACCCACTCAACCCACGTGCGTGGACATTCCTAAGAACATGACGTTGTGCCATAATATTGGGTACACCAAAATGAGACTACCAAATCTTTTGGATCACGATACGTTGAACGAGGCTCTTCAACAATCGAACTCGTGGATCCCATTGCTTAACATTAAGTGTCATCCGGATGCTCAGCTTTTTCTGTGTTCTCTCTTTTCGCCCGTATGCCTGGATCGCCCCATCTATCCTTGTCGATCTTTGTGTGACAAGGTGAAATCGGGATGTGAAGGTCGGATGAGCGTTTATGGATATCCTTGGCCGGACATGCTAAAATGTGACAAGTTTCCGTTAGATAATGATATGTGCATAGCCGCTCAATCCAGCAATCGACAAAACGATGAGAAAATAGAAGAAGGTAAGATAATTATTGTATTTTAACAAATTTTTAACTTGCAGCAAAATTAAATTCTTAAAAAAAAGTTTCAAACATTTTAAATGTTATAGGCTTAACAAAATTGAATTCGCAATAATATTAACTTTAAAGAAAGTATATTATTATTTTGAAATGTTTGCAATAGACTAATTTTATCTAATTCTGCGATATGTGAATTTGTGTGGTCGTCGGTGTTTAAATTTTGTTTGCAAAATCCATTTGCAGGTAGGTGCTAAGGTATCAATCTAGTGTTAGGGCCGAAAGCTTTAACGTTTCTTCACCCACAACATTGTATTTCTTTTCAAGTCTATAGGGACCGCTGTCTTCTTCATGATCATTGTTTCATTTAGAGAAGACATGTCACTTAGAATTCTTTCACGAGTTAGAAATACGGGTATTTCTTTTTTAAAAAAAGAAATTTAGAAACTGATTTTGGCGCTGACTTTATTATTTCTTTTTAGGATTAAAAAAAAAAGTCATTTCTACGAATTTACTGGTTGGAAATGTTAAAACATGACAGAATGTGTTGTCGCGTAAGGAGTTTAGGAGGGAAGTTAAATATTAGTGTGAATGAGAGGGGGGGAAAATTAATCCTTAATTAGTTG
The DNA here is from genome assembly GCA_034692225.1 of Polydesmus complanatus. Taxonomy (NCBI): domain Eukaryota; kingdom Metazoa; phylum Arthropoda; class Diplopoda; order Polydesmida; family Polydesmidae; genus Polydesmus; species Polydesmus complanatus. The sequence goes on from JAQGAZ010000053.1 coordinate 48,624, forward strand.
GTGACTTTTTTTGTGAGCAACCTTTTAGCACATTACAATGACCACTCAAATTAGGTGCCTTTTTGTCCCATTCCTTTTTTGTCATTCCTTTTTGTATTCATTCACTACCTTCTGACATGTTCATTTAAGGTCGATAATTGCTGTTTTTACTATCTGATCAGGCCACACTTTTCTTTGAACCTCAAACCAAGTCACTTGACAAATTAGTCAGTTTTAAGTGTCAAAAAAAGTCCAGAAATAAATAATTACAGTATTAAGGATTTAAAATGAAACATGAAGTTAGTAAATTATATTACAATTAAATAGGTCGAGATGAAAATAGCATAAGAAAAATTGTTAAACAGTGTTTCAATCGGGTTTAGATCGTCAGCGCATGGCGCCAGTGAATGTCAAATGTGATCCACTAGTCTCGTTACAAAGATTTCATATTAAAATTGATAATTACGGTTTCAGAGAACTACTTAGCATACTAAAAAGAAATTTAATTTTTAAAGAAAATATATTTTTTCAATTTTTTCATTTTTTTTTTTTTTATTAAAATTATTATTGGAATTTTAAATGTGAAAGAATAGGAAATATTTAAACACCGGTAATAATAATAAAAAAAATAATAATATAATAACCTTTTCAGCTTATTAAACGTTAATAAGCAAAATCAGAAATTGAATATGGGTAATAAAGTGTGTGGTTTGGCTTGTCTAGCATTTCCACAGTTTAGTAAAAACGTGATGTGAATTAAATGGAGTTTTTTTTTTTTATTTTAAACATATACACTCAGTATAATAGTATAAGAGGAATAAATAATTTTCAAATGGCAGGTTCAATATTTCCATCCCTCCCTCTCACTCACTGCATATAAAACGGGAATTGAAAGGCATTAAAAAAGTGACTCCACCTCTTATGTCTACAATCCTGATCTTAAGGGGATGGATGAGTTGGGAGGAGGGGTACATTATACACATATTTTAGCCTGTATAAAGTACTTGTCAGTATCAATCTGACAACGTAATTATTTACTACGGGTTCGTGATGAAAACCGGTCAAAATAATGCTTCGTACAGTATATGCCATCACCCTTAAAAGACCACCTTTGACCTTTTCAACTTTATTAATCGTATTTCATGTCTTAAATTCGTTGGGAGGTTTTCCACTCTTTTAGCTGGCATCTTAGCAGCCAGGGATTTTACTAAAGAGACGAATCAGGGAAAGAGAGAACGAACAAGTAGTGTACATGTATGTTTGTGGGGAAGAATTAAAATGATGGATTTAGTTAAAAGTTTTTTTTTTAAAAAAAAAAAAAAAAAAAGGAGTTTGGCATATGGATAAGATCAGCTTGTAAAGCTCCAGACAATAAAATGAACATCTCACCCTAGGCAAGGTCACATATCGCGCATAACGTTAGAACTTAATAATTGTCAGGTGTATCCTCTTGCTTTATTTATTTTTGTAATTGAACTCCACTTATACAATATAAACATTTATGGAAGATAAAGAAAACTATCCAAGAAATTTTGTACAAATATTTACGAAAAGTTTTTCAATTTTTTTTATTTTAATAAATTCTAATTCTAATTTTTTTTTTTTTATTTTTTTAATATTATAGACACAAATGCTTGCTCTGCTTGTCATCAAGTGCCAACTTACGAAAATATTTTGGATAATTTTTGCAGAGCCGATTTTGGTATGTTGATATGGCAGTATTTCCCTTATTTAAATTTAAGCTTAATAAAATATTGACATTTTAATATTTAAACTTAAATTAATGTAAAAATTATATTAATAAATTTTAATGACGACTATAAATTAATTTGTACAGAAAATAAGAAATAATTGGGCTAATTTTATTCTTGACATGAATAAATAATTAAATGTCAAATTTTAGAAAGCTTTCAATTTGATACAATAAAAATTTTTTTTAATCAAAAATATATTATTCAATCCTTTAGCTTTAAAAACAAAAATTCGGAAAATTCGGAAATCTAGGATAATCTGTAAAAAGAGCAAGATATTTAAAAGTGGAGGAACTCTGGATAGAAAAGATACTCGAGCAATTCGTAAGCCAAAATTCGTATTGAATAATGTTGACGAATGCTGTACCGACGTGTCCAAGAAATTAAAGGCTCATTATTTAATAATGGGTCGTAAAAATGGAAACGATTTGATTCCAACATTCATCATGGAATGGTCCAAAGATTCTTCAGCATTTAAAAAGGCCATTAAACGGTTTAAAAGCTTGGATTGCTCCAACCCAAAAATCGTATCCGATTCTATGGCTGTAGATGGAACCCTGAAAGCAGATTCACCGTTTAAAACGAGTAGTCCAGGAAGTGCCGACTCCCAACTGTTGGACGCCCAATTGCCTGGCTCGATGTTACTAAACAATCGATTCAGCGGAATTCTCAGCGCCAGCCCCAGCGCCACCGGAAGAACTTTAACCAACGGAAGGCGACCTCGGAAAGTTAACAAAGGCAAAAAAGTAACCGCATCAAGCTTAAATGACGGCGTGACAGCCAGCAATTAATGTACGTGATATCGTTCCAGAAAAAGTGATTATGGTAATTACGAACATTTCTATTAACCTTCTATCTAATTATGTTCATCAAGAGACGAATTAAGTAATTAAATGAAGGCTAAGAAGCAACGTATAAAAACATATTTTGCTGTCTTACAAATTTGCTAAAATTGATTCCCAATTCCAAGGAGTTAAAATGTCAAGAGAACGACAACTCAAAGAGTTTTTTGTTAAATCTTAATGTGCCAGTGGACTACTGCAAAATGACTTTAAATATAAAATGACATGTACTAAATACATCTGACAATACGTTGTGCCAATGTTAAATTCATTATTATTATTATTATTTTTTTAAATGTTTTTTCATTGTTGGATGTGTAAGTATCAGAATTAATTTTGGAAATGAGCAAAGTACGATTCTTTTGAATCTGGAAAAGAAAGTAAATTGCTTATTCTGATTGGTCATTAGAGCTTTTGTTGTAAAAAAAAAGAACATTGTGAATGATTTTGGAATATATTGTTTCGGATATTTCTTATAAAAAATTTTGTAGATTTATTTTTTTTTTCTGTTTAATTTGTAATCTGTGATCGCATTCGATTTGATTTGAACCTTGAAAAATAATTAACGAATATTCAATATTGGTTAATAATTCCAAATACAAAGTGTAAAAGGCAGTCGAAAACTTTGTTAGGAGATTGGCATTTATTCGATATACTGTAATTATATTTATATAATACATTTTCAACAGTGTCAGAACTGAATTAAATGGATTTGCATCCGTTACTTATCGGCAGTCGAATGAGGTCGCCTATAAATTAATTCCTCTTTGCCTTCCAGATGACAAGCATATCGAGCAACGGTAAACAAGTAATCACTTAATCTGTAACATTTTTAAAACACCGAATTAGATTTCATTATAAATTCCCCGGGTCTGCTTAAGCACTTCCCTCGGACTTGTGAAAATTGTTTTTGAACGCATTCAGTTTTTTATGTTTAACACCATTCATTTTTAATTATTTGAACGAACCTGTTTAGAAATTTCAAAACTTCTTCGTCTATTTCACGCTCTTTTTTCAGCGAAACGACTCTAATAATTTAAAATGTTATAATGACAACACTTAACTTCTCCTTTACTATAAAGGAGCGTGAAAAAAGAGTTTCTAACCTCCGTTCAGCGGTTCTGCATTGAGCTCTAGCCATATGTAAAATTGCACTTGTTTTCCCTCCACCCTATTTCATAAAAAAATAATAAATACATATAATTAAATTTCACACATAAATTGAGCATATTACTGGAAGGATAAAATTTTTAAGAGGAGGAAGTTGTTTGGTTAATTCGTCAATCCATTTTTCGAGTTCAATTGTGAACTCTCCACTGAATTGCGTTTTAGCTGCATGAAATTCAATCATTAATAGATTAATTGCGTGCATAAATATTAAGACTGTACAAATAGAAAAAAAAAATACCAGCTTGAGTGGCCGTGGCAGAGTCCTTCGGTGTAGCCAAAGAAGATGCAGCATCTTGTAATATACATTGAATCTACTGCATCGAATTGTTTGTCAACATTTATTTTATTTAGCTTACAATCATGTTCATCTCTTTATCTGTAACGTACCTTATTTAAATGTTCTACACAATTAAGACCAGATTCACAAGCATGTTCCCTCGCCAACCTATTAATTTCGTTTAATTTAATTGTGCTGGTGCACTGCAGTCCATCGCACAAATTTTGAATTTACCCAATTGTACAATTCAGTTCATCAGTTGCTCCCAAAGCTTCGAAAACAACATCATCTTTCGATTTACGTTCACCAGTAAATGTTGAAGATACTCCTTTATAATACAGGATATTATACATTTCTACAAAACTACTTTATAATTAATAAATAAAAAATAAATACCAACCTTTATCTCCCGTCTTTGTATAAATCTTTGGCATTTTACAAATTTGGGATGTGCTACAATAATAATAATTACGCAATTAGAGGAGGCGCACATAAGTTTATCAAATCAAAAAAAGTACCTTATATTTCTAATGTTATTAACAGAATTTAATTTAAAAATTAATTGACGAATCATTACCAAACTTTTGTATTTAATGATAAAAATATTATTCAAGAGACAGATCAACTTTGCTTCAGCTGTTTACAGATGGCAAGTTGTCGCTAAACTCCGCCAGGTAGCGTTACCGCGCGCGCATTTAAAAGCGGAAGTTGATTTCGGCGGAAGAAGGCTTCGAAAAATATTTTGGTGGGAAATTCGCGGTGTACGTGTACGCGAGGTTGTTTACATTTTGTGTTGAATTTTTGGTGGCTCTGAAGTAGTTTATTATTATTTTATTGTGCGTGTTTATTTAAGTTGGTTGCGTAAGACTTTTCCCCGTATTTCATAACGCGATTCCTACAATAATTTCCTTCACAACAATCAGCATGTGCGAGTTGGTGGTTTCGGCTCCTGGCAAAGTCATTCTTCATGGAGAACATTCTGTGGTCTATGGCAAGGTATGTGATTGATAATTTCAATTCTTTTAAGTAATTATAAAGCGTTTGACTGTAACGTGATGTGTGCAGACCGCAATTGCGATGAGTTTAAATCTCAGAACAACTTTAAAATTGTCTGCGTCCCCTTCCTCTGATAATCTCGATTTTCACTTGCTCAAATATCCTTCGAGACGGTGGTCGATGGCAGATATTAAAAATGTAGTTGTTCCGCTAGATTCAGCTAATGGTAAGCGTCATATTCACGGATTTGGTGTTGGATTATTATAATCTTCAAATAATAATTTGCAGTTGATGTTTCGCATCCCATTTGCCTGTCAGCCGCGGATCAGCTGTCGATTAAAAATTTTATTACGAACGAAAGCAATAATTTCTCGCCCATTGATTTATCGTCCATCGCCGTTATTTTTTTAACTAAATTTTTGTTTTTAAAATCGAGGTTAGTAAACGGTGGTTGTAATTTAAAAGCTTCAACTACTGTAGACCCGAATTGTGTTTTTTTTTAAATAGATTTAGTGGTTTGAAGTTGGAGGTCGATTCTGATATTCCTATGGGGGCCGGTATGGGTTCCTCCGCTTCTTTTTCCGTCTGTTTATCTACGGCATTTTTGTTCGTAGCCGGTGCTTTGAACGACAATGGGTAACATAAACCAATTACGCAATATAACTTTCACGCCGCGTAATAATTGATTACATTCCACATTCATAAGGGGTTCCACTTCGGATTTAGAACTGATTAACAAATGGGCTTACGTGGTGGAGCAAATATTCCACGGAAACCCGTCAGGCATCGATAATCACACCTCATCTTATGGTAGGGGCAATAACTAGCCTAATTTAATTTCTTAAGTACCGTTAATAATACTGTAATAATAATTTTACACTTCTCTAGGAGGCGCTATTGTATACAAAAGTGCTTCGTTTAGCCATTTAGAAAAGTAAAAAATTAAATTATTATATTTATGCATGGTGAACGAGAGAAAAAAAACGAACCTCCAGAATGAATTAAGTTTGTAATAAACTTGGCTAATTTTAATCAAACATGGAAAACTTAATTTTAATTATTATGAATGGCATGCAATATTTATTCATAATTTTATTTGCTTGACTGTGTAATGTATGTTCCAATATACTGTTAAGCTTATACAGTATCTATTTCGGCCTAAATACACTTCAATATTGATCCATCAATTACTGTATTACAACTTGATCTAATTTGTCCCATATTTGTTTACTTCGCTGTGACATGTTGCAATTCATTAGAATATAACAAAAAAATAGTCGGGATTAAAATAGTTTGAGTTTCAATAATACATTTTGGTATTTATTTTTCTTGGGGTTCGTTTTTTTTTTCTTCTTCTCGTTTACCGTGTATATTAACGTCAATTTGTTGACTTTATTTGAATGAAATAGCACACCACCTGTGAAACTTTTAATGGTTAATACGATGGTGCAACGAATTACTAAGGATATTGTAGAAGATGTTAGAAAAAGGAAATCGAAGGTGGTTTCAACATTTGAATAATTGAGGACGTAGAATTTATATGTGTATTATATTTTCATGTAGTATCCCAACATAATCGACCCCGTATTAGAATCCTTGGATCAATTGGCATCTACGTGCGTGCAAACTTTGAAACGAAATGATTTACCCCCTGCAGAGCTTTATGATATTTTAGAAGTGGGGTTTTTTTTATTTTTTATTTTTTTTTGAGCAATATTTAAAATTTTTATGTTTGGGGAAATTTTTAGGATTTGATAGATATGAATCAGGGATTATTAAACGTTCTCAACGTCAGTCATCCAAAGTTGCAAGAGATATTTACGGTATCTGCTAAATATCAATTCCACGCCAAACTGACGGGTGCTGGGCGAGGAGGATTCGCATTTTTGCTTATAAGGCCTGGTATTAACCAATTTTGAATTGCTTTTTTTTAACACAAATTTTTTGATAGTGGTGAAAAGCTTTTATAATAATTATAAAATACTGCATGTGTAATCCAACTGAATGGTTTATGGGTACATAGTATTTAATTTTTTATTGGTTTTGTATTGTCAGATGCTCCAATCGAGAATATTGATGGTATACAAAAAGAATTTGAAAAACGAGGATATCAGTATTTTAATGTTGTGGTTGGCGGACCAGGAGTTCAATTAAAAATATTAAGTTAATTTTAAAATTTTAATAAACGTTGAGAATTGGGTTATGCATATCGAAGAGTAAAAATACAGAACGATTTATTACAATGACTTATTTGCTTTTAAAAACTGTTTTTATCCACGTTTTTTGTATTTCAACGCCGTTGGCCACGCATTCGGAATAGTAAGGTAGTTCCGTCTTCAGTTGGTCTACCCAGCGTTTCACATTGGTGCAGCTGCTATAATCGTATTCGTAGGTGTCCAGGGTAGTGACCGAGGCTAAAATACTGAAATCGGCCACGGTCAAGTTGGCTCCGCACACGTATTTCCCGCTCTTGAGAAAGTCGTCCAGATATTCTAAAGCTTGTTTCAATACATTGGCCTTTTGGGAGTTAGCCGGTTCGCCTTCGTAAACTTGAGGATTCTATTGGATTTAAATAGGCGATTATTATAAGCAAACAGACAGTGAATTGTTAAGTTACCCAATAATCGATAATTCCTTTGTATAAAACTCCAATGTCGAAATACAGCATTTTGTCCACCGTACATCGTTGTTGCAGATCTTTGGGGTATAGAGAATCGTCACGGGCGTATTTTTGAACCAAGTAGGACATAATTACCCGACTACAGTATTTACATGCAAATAAATATACGGCGCATAAGAAATCAATACAGTAATTAACTTATTAATTTTAATTTTGTGTTAAAAAAAATATTTTTTTTATCATTTATAAAATTGCGCATGTTTACACAGTACAGTATATCTTTTAAAAATTATATTAAAAATTATTTTTATAATTAAAAGTTGCTGTATTATTATTGCAGGCAAAGGATTTTTTTATTTTTTTTCGTTGAAATCCGTCGGCTTTATGATTCATTTAGTATCAGTAAGATAAAAACAGTAGTATTTTTTTTTACCGGTATTATATTAAAAAAATAATGCATGTAAAATGATATTCATAAAAAAATTGAAGCGATTAGGTTAAGGCAGTAATTTAAAATTTTGAGTTGGGAGAACAACGCTACACGGAAATTTTAGATTAAAGTGAGCAATTGAACAAGAAGTGTACTAGCCTAGGTCTATTTAATTATTGGTTGATTTATTTTGTGACCAATTTTATATTGATTAGCTAATAAAAATAATATATTTTTTAAAAATGTTATTACCGGTACTGTGTAGGCTACATGACATTGTACAGTTTTTAAAAAAAAAAAAAAAAAATAGTCTAAATGACGTCATAATTATAAGAAAACCAGGCAAAAAAGCTTAATCGCTCTCCCGATTATAATTTTACAATTTACTTAAAATAAAAAGATTTGACTTTACCGTACCTTTCCCACAATGTGAATCCGTTGTCATCAATGGACGGAACTGTATGAATGGGATTGATCTGAAACAGCGATTTCAAACATGATCATACTATTGTTATAAAATAATTACGAGGGTTAATATCAAAAGTGCTAACTCCGAGAAACCAGACTTGTTTATGCTCGGCCCTTTGGTGCATGTCCAGCTTTCGAAGAGTCACGTGCAGCCCGATGGCTTTGATGGTCAACAGCACCGCTCGACATGGCGGACTCTGCGGGACGTAGTACAGCTCGATGTGGCCACTGCGCATAGACATTTTACTCTTAACAATAAAACTACTGATAATTGAATTTTCGGCTGAGAGCTGTATGTGTCAATTAGCTCCAGCCTTGTCAGCCACGCGTCAAGAGTGCATGTGGGTGGTGAAGCCAAGGGGGTGTTTGTTTACAATATTGCATGGGCAGTTATGAATAGCGCGATTGTTCCGGGGAATACGAAATGTAGCAAAGTTCAAGTGCTTTCTACTAACTGTAATGGGTTTTTGATTGGATTTACACATAATCCACCTACGCGCTCGCATTCCGAGCTTCAAATGGATATTAATAAAAGCATGTGCTCACACCCATTACTCTATATATCTCCTCATTCATCATGCGTGTTGACATTGATAGCCAATCACCGAGGCTTTTATTATTAATTTAGCCGGAAGAGTTAGCTGTTAAATTAGAATATAAAAGAATTTTAATTATTTATGTCTGAAATACGAGCACGGCAATATAAATACATGTAATACAATGGGTTTCAGATCTAATTAATTTTTTTTTTTTTTGGTTTGTTCTGTCTAAAACATTTTAAGATAAATGAAAAGAAGAGTTTGAAAATTGCGAATTTTCTTTTTTCTCAATCATATTGTGAACAATTTATTTTGATTGTCCGATTAAGCCGTAGCTACTGGCGTCGATTAACTTCCTGTTTCCATAGGCACAAATTAAGATAAATGTCACTTTCGAAGGGCAAATACATTAAAAAGTGAGCTAGCTAGGCGCGTGAATTGAGCTCAGCGTCCGGATACCAGACCTACTTATTTTAATTTCTATAGCAATTATAATAATTTATCCGTATCAATTTACTATCAGGATTATTAAATTTTTAAGATGCGCTGAAGAAATGACTTTACCTGGATTTTCCATTTTTGGCCGCATTAACTCCAAATTTGAGGCCTCTTAGCTGGCTGGGGTTCTGAATGCTGCACGCGGCTCCCATCGTTCCACGCTAGCTGAATAAATGCAGATGATTCAATGACACCGACTCACCTGAGTCGTATTTTTCTGTATTTATAAATTCTTAACCCAACGTTTTACGTTTGTCACTTTTTTCGAACAACCTCTAATTATATCGTTAAACATTTTTACGCGGAAAGAAATTGTCTTTTGTACTCCTGAATAATATATGCTATTTGATCACGTATTGGAACCTTGTTTTTTTAAAATACACTGTAAAAGAAAAACACCGTTCAACTTCCCCCAACAAACCCTAAATTACTTTTTGGTTTTCGTTTGGCTACAACAGCTTATAATTACTAGGAGATACGCAATTCATATTTAATGAGGTATATTTTTATTGTTTTCGCGAATTCTAGCCTTTTTTAATTACTACACGCAAATACTGTGCACTATTTTCTGGTGAAATCTAGCATTATTAAGGGAGGATCCCAGAGGTCCGTATGGGACAGTTTTATTTTTAAAATTCTAATTAAAAATCGTTAATGTTTGTTTGTATTAGTTTGTTTATTGTTAATTTATTAACTTCTGTATTTTGGAAGAGAGGGAATGTGCCCTTTTTTTATTTCGTTTTATCAATTATTTCCAGTATTCTTATGAGACGACCTTTTCGGGTTTCCAATTTTTTTTTATTTTATTTTGTTTAAATTTTGAGTGCAGTATAAGAAATGGGTAAATTCATTACTTTTACTAAAAGTATTTAATGTTTTTTTTTTACGAATTAATGTACTGGAAATGGGAAATATTATTTAGGTGACGAGAAGGGGGATATGGAGCAATTTACGCCGGTGCCACATACAGTATACGGTAAATAGGGGCGCAAATTAAGGACGCAAAACTTCGGTGTTTTTTTAATTACGGCGCTTTTTCATATTGAAATTATGAGATCCATATAGAGTTTATATCCAAATTATTGATGCGCCAGCGAAATGACGCGAGCAGTCAGTTTTGTGCTTAATAATAATTTTTTAAATTTTTTTTATTAAAATGTTAGCTTATAAAGGTATTTTAACATCTTTACAGCAATTATTTCAGTTTTATATGTTTAAAATTAGCTAAATTATTTTTTATTTTCAAGTTTAACGGATAAATATGCAATTGGTTCAGAAGGAATTTTTAATAATACCGGTAGTGCAGGATGTTGGGATAGTTGGTTTTCACTTCAGATGAATGTTTATTCAAAATGCAAATTCATCATATTTCTAATAATGAATGAGAGAAGTTCGTGACAGAATGCGAAATCACGTCTTAGTCATTTGTACTTTTAGTTAACCTTTAGAGAAAGATCCTGCATAATGAATAGTAAAAAGTCGGTTTATTTTGAAAGTAAAAAGTTTGAGTTATTTTGAAGCTTTTCGTTCAACACGTCAACGTTGTTTTTTGAAGGCAAAAAAAAAAAAAAGGCCATTGACGTCACGTGCACACGTGCGACAACAAATTAACTAAACGACTTAACTAGCTTAACTCGACAAGTCTGAAGACTCATTTAACCGTTTTTAGCCCCGGGTACGGCTATAACATTTTGCTTTATACTGCATTGTTCTTTGATAAATGACGTCATTCGAGCGTGTAATGCGTGATGAGTTGTGAGCGAGGCGTTCTCGTAAATTATAGACAACAGTTTCAAAATCGTTAAAATATTTTCCAACTTTTTTTTATTTTATTTTAGAAAAAGAAAAAAAAATATATTTTACTTCAGTTTTAGCACCATCTAGATTACACGTGTCGACATATTTGGGAACTCGAAAAATACGTTTCTTTTTTTTTTTACTCCGTTTTTAATAATTATGTAGATATTATGACGGGGGATTTTGGTTTAATTACTGGAACGCGTGGCATGCGAAGTATTCGTAGAAAGAACCCAGAGGAAGTGCAGAATGGTGGTTTAAACTTTTTTTTCTGGTTCTCACTTCGGGAAACCCTCACAGCATCAACTCACACTTTCACCTAAATTTTATTATATCGCAGGTGGCCCACATACCCTGCTATGCATGCGTCGTAGTTCACATGTGGATCAACCCACCAGAAGCATTTTTCAAATATAAAGATCACATTACACAGCGTTTACAAGTGTTTCTAATGCATTTCGTTTCTCGGAATTTTGACCGCTGCTGTCGATGCAGTACAGAAACCACCGAAAGTTAATAGTTTTTAGCCAATAAAAATCCACAAATAAGCACCCCGGAAAAGAAAACTCGATTTTCTAACAGGACTAATGCCAATCCTAATTATCGGAACCGTCGCTCCCTCAGTTTTTGGTAGTTTAATTTTTAAATCCGGTAAATTTTTATGGACGCTGAGTGGTGCCGGTACCTTGATTGTGGCCAATGACAAAATCATATACAGTACATCATTGTACTGAAACTTAGCTTTTTAGTTTTATCCCTTGTTTAAGTAAGCTTTAACATTAAAGAAAAAAATTATTTACATTTTTTCGTATTTAAAATAAATTTTCAAAAATTTTTTTTTAATTGACGGTTGGGGGTGTGTGAAATGAGCTATATGCGAGTGAAATATTTAATTGTGAATCCTTTAGATGTAAACAAACAAATAAATGTTGCAGCTGTTTTCCCATATCGAGGATCGTTTTGAAAAAAAAAAAAAGAAAAAAAAAATGTAAAAAGTTCGCTGGCAAAGCGAGTAGGTGGGGGAGGGGTAACACGTGCAAGTGAATCGAGATCAACGTCTACAGAGCATTAAAGAAGTGCATGTGCATTGGCTTTTTATATAGATTGCAGATGTCCAGAGAGCCGCATGGGATACTTTTTTCATGTGACAAGCGTTTGAGTGATCATCGTCATCAGAGTGGGAGGGAAAGCGAGAGAGAAAGTGTGTGTGTGGGTAGGGCTGGAGGATCACTTGTCTTTAAATAGTTTGTCAACAACTTTTTCCATATCTCGAACAACTGTTTTTATTCTCATCTGTACGCTTTTAAAGCTAATTTACTTAGTTATTGGTCTTATCTATTTTGACCTCTTAACACTTGCTCCTAACCCTGTCTCCCTTCTTGCTTATGGAACCTATAAAATTAGAACTTTAAAGATTTAATATCTGTTAAATTAGGCCCAAGTATTGAATTTAAACGAGAAAATTAAGTTCAAAGAATGAAAGTTTTCCATTTCGATCTGATTATCTTTCTATTAAAAAAAATAAAGCTGGAAGAATTAATTTAAAAAAATCGAATACAAAATCTTTATGATGGAAACTTTTTTTGACTCGAAATTTAATAGTTGATATGAATGGAAATAACGTACTGCATGTGAGCTACTAAGATAATAATTAGGGTAAATGAAAGGCGATACTCGTAATAAATATTTTTTGTAAAAAAACTGAAGATATTATGTTTTCTAGATAAATTTAATTAAAATTTGCCAATAATTCTCAGTTGCTTACATAAAAGAATGTTAAAAATATAATTCTCAGCGATTCTAAAGATTCAATAATTTCGAACTAAGTTAACAAGCAAAAATAATGTTACAGTACCAGTAACTTAAGCGATGACATAACGGTAGTTAGTTACGGAAATGGTAAAGTTCCGAGGCTCTTGTTTTGGTTGTGCGCGGGAAGCGGGATTTTTTTACTGCTGCTCAGGCAGAAGGTGCAGACCGGTTTGGAGGCCGAAGCATTCACGTCCACGTGATGATGGTGGTGTCGGAGACAGGGTTGATCTCGAAAGTCACCTCCGGACATAAGCACCGTGCCCAGATGGGAGATATAACTGGATGCCAGTCTCAAAGTCTCGATTTTCGAGAGCTTCCGGTCGGCTGGTTCGGTAGGAATGAGAGTTCTGAGGGTGGTAAAAGCGCTGTTTACACTGTGTGTCCGGTCTCTCTCACGCGCGTTCGCCGACTGACGTTGGCGCACCGGAACGTACACTGAATTCATCGACTGCAAATGCGAGTCCTTACTGTGATCAGACATTAGTTGATCCGTCAGCTCCATGTTATGATAAGAACTTAATTTTTGACGCTTAGCCGAGGGTACCGGAAGCGGATTCGAAGCCGAGGAATCCGATGAATAGAAAAGCACCTGACTAGGAGATTTGAGAGAGTGGAAGCGACGATTTGTGGTGCCCAGAAGTTCTACGGAAGAGTTTGGGTCACTTAGATCCAAATCGCTCATTTTCACCATCTTCAGTTCGGCACAATTCTGATAATAATCGGCTAATTAATGTTACGTAATCACTGCATGCAGCTGGAAATTTGAGTGGCGCTGGTACAGAGGTTAGATAATAATTATTATTATTCGAGTTATCGAGTATTATTAAACTTTTACGGTATAGTAACTGTTGTTGCTATATTTTGTTAAACGTTTTATTTAATTAATTATTGTGCAGTATTTTTGAAGATAATTCTAATATTTTACATTTAATTAATCTAGTAAATAATAAAACATTTAATTATTAATTCGAATAAAATAGTAACAGTTAACATATTTTAAGTCATTACCGGTACTGGTAGTTTAAAAACTTCTAGGTTAAATAAATAAAAAGAAAATCGTGAACTTACTTTGCTAGTGCTCGAATACCATGTTTTCGGAGGAGTTGTGTAGATGTTGCAGTGAGCGCGGTTGAGACTCGAGTGACCAGTTGTAGGGGGTGCGTGTTACAGTAAGGGGATCCCCCGCAGGGTTTCCTTTTGCTCCGGAGTTTGAGGGGTGCACCGTGCTAGCAAAAGGATGCGGCGTAGGCGGATGCTTCTGAAGGCGGAGGGGGACCTTCTTTTTCTCAGCTGCGTCTTGCTTTGATTTTGGCTTGTGAGAAGCTGGAAGTAAAACGTCTTGTGGGTGGGGGGTATGTAGGGGTGGAGTCAATTGAGTTGATAGACATTTGCAGCTGTTTTCACAACTAATCATGACCATGGCGACGAAAATGTCTTTTCGACATTTTCACTACAAAAAAAAAAAAATCTGTTCTAATTTTCTTCTTTCAATTAAAATGACAGTATGTGCGGAATTCTAGTTTTCTCGATTGTACTTTTTTAATAATTAAAGTGCACAGTATTCTTTTTCTCGCAAACAGAGCAATACAAATTATTATTTTTAATTTAATTAATAAGTTTTGGGTTTTTTAGCTAAATGTGGGTTAAATTGCGAGTTGTAGCCTTGATCTCCGTCTTTCGTCGGAACTGGTTTTTCTTTTTCCGAATCCTCCCCGGGGTTTTTTAATTTAGTCAAAAGTTTTTCGGATTTTTTTCGTTCTTCTGCTTCTCTTCTCAATCTCTCCGCCCGCAAAGTTTCTAACTTTTGCTTTTTTTCTCGTTCTTCGTCATTTTCGCTGGAATCGGAAGTATCATTGTCGCGACGCTTGTGTTTTCTTTTCTTTTTCGATTTGTGTTTACGGGAGGATTTGCTTTCTTTTGAATTCGGTTTGAGAGGTTTTTGAATCAATCCCTGAAAAATTTGTATCAAATTTATAATTATTATGGTTGACAATTATTATATTGAATTATAATATTATATTATGCAATTTAAAAGTCTAGTATAATAATTATGTGACTATTGAAAACAAAATCTAATACTGAACAGTACTGTATTTTTAATATTTAAAAGCTAAACAATTATGGCACTTGAAATATTTTAATAATTTTTAATTACATTTCTAATTCTTAAGCTGATTTTAATAAATAATCAAATTAATAATTATTTTCATGTACAACAGTGGCATTTAGAAATTATTATTTTAAAGAACGCTTTTCAATTCTTAAACATTTATACCAAAATGTATATGTACATGCAGTAAACGGATTTTGCATAATACGCATAATACAGAAATTGCTAGTGTAAAATAATTTTTCTTCTCCCTTAGAATTATTCATGTGTATTTTCTACTGTTGAAAATCTAGACAGCCTATTCTTCAATTATTATTATATGAAAAAAAGACAAAAATAATAATAAAAAAAATTACTTTAGTGGAATCGGTCAGCTTTTTAAAACTGCTTGCCATATCTTTCTCTGGTTTTTTCCCGCACAGTTCTAAATATTTATTTAATTTGTTTATAGGATCCAGAATTGATTTCGTTTTTTTTCCAACTTCGTCTTTGCTAAAAATGAAATGTAAATAGAAAAAAAAAACTCCAAACAATTGCTTCTAAAATTTTGATTACCTTTCTTTATCCTCACTAAATCGTTTTGTGTGAGGTTTTTCATACCAAGGTTGATCCCCTTCGAAAAAGAAAATGGCAAAAATTTTGAATTAACACAAATAAATGCTAAATAATTCACACTCTTTCATTATTTACTGTATTGAAAAGTAATATTTTATAGTCGCACATTCAACATTAATTTTGAATTTGAATTTAATTGTCACCCCGTAGGGTAATAAGAATCATAACAAATATATACATAATTATGCAACATCACTCATTACTCTACTGCATTAAACAGTTTCAAGTACATGTAACGCTTTTGTCTAACAGCCACATAACTTTTTAAAATTATAAACTCACCTTTAGCATCTAAAGTTGTTTGACCGAGATAAGTGAGATATCCAATATTTTTTTCATATTTTTCTTGCTCTTCTTTCTTTTCCGCTTCACGCTCCTTGTTTTCTCCCCAACTTTTTTGCTAATTTATTATCAAAAATTCATTTGTTAAAATCTATAATTTTGAATAATTACATCAATGTAAAAAAAGTACATATTATTTTTCTTACACCAGCTTCCACTTCGTTAAATAAGTTGATATGTTTGTCAGCTGTGAAAATTGATACATCTTTCGACACTTCTATAGAATTTTCCTCAGTAGTTTCACTTGGTCCTCGAGTAAGAGCTGCTTGTTGCCTTAGGAAATTCGTTCGGGCTTCTTGTTCCTAGAATATTTAATTATTATAATACAACACGGAATTTCAATACTTCTGTTCAAAATAATTTGTTACAGCCAATTGTGCTCGCTGTTGAATGGCCTTCTCCTCCGCTGCCGCTTTGGCTTCATCTCGCCGCACTCGCGCGATATTATCCTTCGTCCTCACATGCCACCTAAAGCCATTTGAATAAATATTAGCTTCAGACAAATTATCATAAAAACAAATACCTCTTTTTAGGTAAAATATTCATGGCATCGAATGGAGGGTAGAAGCTCGACTGCAGACTGCAGTACCTTCCTGCCGTGTAGCTAGTTCCAACTCGGTGATTTTTCTTTTCTTTTTTTAAAAAAAATCTCACAGATTAGTTGTAGGCTATTAATTTTAAATATTCTCTCCTGATAACGATAACTTTCGCTATTTTCATGCCATCTTGCTGACTGGATTTTAACTTTTGGGATTGGAGATGTTGTGTTTTTGAAACGCAGAGGATTTGAACTAAAAGTGTATTGCGCATGCTCCATAACTTTGTAAAAGATGAAGCATCTTTCATAAAACAGTACATTGTACTGTACAGTAAACTGATACGTGGAGGGATAATTATTATTGAGCATCGTTTCATCTCATTTTATGGCCTCAAAGTTTATTGTAATCGCGTTGATATGTTTCACACATGCATGATGTTTCATTCCACTTTTTATTATTTATGTTTGCCGCTAATTTTCGATAGTCTTTTTTTTTTTTTTTTTTTAAACTTTTGGGATTCATTCTTATTTGCGACTTTAAACTAATTTTTAAAATTAAATGCAAAACTTAAAGGAAAACAAAAAACGTCAAATTGAACTAATTGTTAAGAGTTTAATATTATTTTAACTTTGAATTATTTTAGAAAATTTTGAATGAAATTAATAAATAGATATTTAAATTTAATTTTATCCGTGGAAAGTTACATCCCTCAAATATTAAGGGAAAATGTTGATAATAATTAACGGTATGAGCAATTTTTAATAAAATATTAATAATAATAAAAATTTGAAAGGATTAAAGCTGGATTAAAGTCAATTTTCGATTTATTTTTAGGGCATTTATTTAAAAAAAATTAATTTTTTTTAATTACCGGTACTGTACCGTACCGGTTTTAATTTTTTTTTTTTTTTTTAATTCTTTTCTATTTCTAAAAAGTTTTTAAAAGTTTTTAAAAATTAAATAAAAATGTAGCAAAACATAACTTTCAAATTTGAATAGATACCAAATTATTTGTATCAAATTACTAATTAAAATTATATTAATTAAAATAATTTAAAATAATAATAATAATAAACTCTCTTGGCTATTTTCTGTACAACAATAACTTTTTTTACATTTAACTTTCATAGCACCGGTATCTTGTAAAATTGAAGCACACTTCGTGTCGGTAATAAAAGAATACTGTACATGTGCAGTAATACTGCTTTAGAAATCCTACTTTATTCAATAAATCCCGGTATCATAAAGTTCAAATGTAAGCTGTTTCAAAGCAGTTCATTTTATTGCTATGTTCTCAGTTTAATTATTACAGTACATGTACTTCGAATTAGGAGAAAAAAAATATACGTCTATATTAACTTAAATTGATAATTAAAACTTTTTTTTTTCTCGATTTTAGGTCACATATTTTTTAGTACTTTTAATTAATTAAAAATATCTCATTCAATTAAACAATTATTATTATAATGTAACTCTATTTATTCTTTATATTTTCCAGTTAGTAAAACTAATGCTAAGCTGTCATAAATAAAACAGATGCAAATCCTTTTGCGTTGTCAGGCTATGTTAATTTTTTTTTCCTCCCTTCAACTTGACTGTGTCCTTCCATCCCTTAAAATAAAAATGTAATGTTTCCAATAAATAATCAGGATGTTGTTGGCAACCGTCATACGGCATCTCTTCATCTCGTATACCCAGCACTTGGTATCACATTACGCAAACGTCACGCATATTATTTCATTTTTATTAAAATTGCAATTGTCTAAGAAAAAAAATATATTATTTTAATTATTATTTTTTTAAAGTTCAGCTGTAATTAAAAGCGGTTATTTATCGACGTTGCAAAAGTATATAAAATAATAAAAGTTAGTTTGTTGTTGTTGTTGTGAAGACGCGCTGTGACGTCATGTCAAACGTGTTGGCGGGAGCGGGGAAGTGGAATGGCGAGTAACAGCACGTGGTGGTTCACTTTGATCGGCGTCGTTATTCGAGTGCGCGAGGGCTAACACGATGGATGAGCCCGGGAAGAGCGGTCAAGCTGGGGAACCTACCGAACTTTCTCCGTGTCTCCAGCCCGAGAAGCCTGCTGACAGGGGTGTGAAATTAAAGAAGGAGTTGGGATTATTAGACGGTGTATCCATTATTGTCGGTGTTATAATCGGCTCTGGAATTTTCGTTTCTCCCAAGGGAGTATTAAAATCAGCCGGATCCGTCGGTCTGTCTCTCGTTGTTTGGGTTTTGTGTGGCTTTTTGTCCACTATCGGCGCCCTTTGTTACGCCGAGTTAGGTACAGCTATTCCAAAATCCGGCGGTGATTACGCCTATATTTACGAAGCTTTCGGTCCTCTGCTCGCGTTTTTGTATCTCTGGGTCGCCCTCATCGTCATTAACCCCGCGGGGAACGCTATCGCCGCCCTCACTTTTGCTCAGTACATCTTACAGCCGTTTTTCCTCACCTGTCCACCGCCTCCTAACGCCATCAGGCTCATTGCCGCCGTTGTCATATGTAAGTCGTTCATAAAAAATTTTTTATTTTTATTAATGTATTATTTTTAATTATCTTTTTGGTTATGTGGGGCATGTTTTTGCAGCACACCTCATTCATAGAGTTGTTACTGTAGAGACTACTGCTTATTTTACAATAAAAAAAAGATGATTATTTTTTTTTTAAATATCAATTATTACAATTAATTGTATTAAAAATGACGTGTACAGTATTGCATTTAAATTTCAAATTTACCTGTTGTTATTTACCACTCGAGATTTCTTGTTCAAAATTTATCAAATACTTTTATTTAAAAAAAATATTCAAATGCAGCTCCACGTATAATTAAATTAAGTTTGGGATGTTTTGTGGATTACAGCAAAATACGAGCTTATACAGTAATACAGTAGGCTCCTTCTAACAAAACGCCACATCATAAAGTTAAAAATGCTAATTTCACTAAACTACTGTAGAAATATTATTATTTCTGTATTTTAATAATTATCGTCTAAAGACACTTTGAGTAGAAGTAAAAGATTTTGACATTTTAATTTTTTTTTTTTTCCATTATTATTATTATTAAAGAAAAATAAATGCCTTTTTGTATTTTGTACGTATAGCTAGGCTTGGTTTTCAATTTATAAAGTTAAATATTTTTGTTTTGTTGTTTTATTTCGAAATTTTTTGACTTTCAAACGCTTTCAACAAATTATTGTATTTTTTATGTGTTTTTTCGGGTTTGTCACAAATGTTTTTTGGGGTTGCACGTGAAACGATTGCCAAGGCCGCAAATAAATAGAAAAACCTGTTTATTTACTAAAAGGCTAATAATAATAAAAATAAGAATAATAAAAGAATACTAAAAGGCTAATAGATTATATTTTTTTGCATTTCTTCATTGTTTTTATGGTAAATTACTTATTGTAAGACTCTTAAAATATATTTTTTAATTGTTTTTGGGATCTTTTCCGTTATCCGCCCGCCACTTTTTTAATGAGTCGTAATTATTTTATAAATAACAATTTTAAGATTAAAAATACAGCAGTTATGTAGATCATAATACTGTATATTTAAAAATGTTAGGAAAATATTTGGAAAAAAAAAAGTGAAATCAAAAATAAAATCCAAAAAGTTCGATATGTCACTGTTACATCACTCAAGTTGATGTGCGGTAGGAATGACGGACATACTGTAATATTATAATAGAGAAATGAACAGGTTTTGTTTTTATAAAATTTAAATTATTATAATTTTTTTTATTTGCCCGGTCATTTTAACCTGATTGCTTCTGCGGACAAGTTTTAGAAGCAGGGGAATAATGGAAAAGGTCCTAATTTTGAATTCTATTTGAATTATTACATTAAAACGCAGTTCGCTACAGTATTTGTATTTTACAGTAGATAAGTTAACTTTGTTCCCCTTAAATATTTGTGTTTTGCTCAAAATGATATTCAAAAGTGGAAACTGTTAAATAAATAATAATTATTTCACTTTCAGCACTTGAAACGTAATAATTATTATGTACATATATCTTGGTAATAGTAATACTGTACTGTTCTTGGAAGTAGAATTTAAAGATGTCCACATAATTATTATTATTATTCAAGTATCTTAACTTTGAAGAGTGTACATTTCACACTTAATCAAATTTCACGAACAAAATATCATGTATTCTAAGAAGTGTTGTGAATAATTATTGTAAATGATACTCGGAGTACATGTACTTCTTAATTTAATTAGAATTTGTTTTTAAATTAATTATTTTTTTGTCTCGTTTCAATAAAGGTTTATTGACTTATATCAACTGCTCCAACGTAAAATGGGCCACGCGAGTACAAGATGTGTTTACTTTTACCAAAATTCTGGCTTTACTCATCATCATAATTGCCGGTTTAGTTTGCCTGGGAATGGGTAAATTGTCATTTCTCATTATTTAATAATTAAAATAAATTGATTTTTTTTCCACTAAATTATTTTTCTCCGTTTGATAAAAATCTAATAAAAAGCTGACAGATGAATAACCAAAGGTCGGATTTAGATTTCGCAATTTAACTTTTAAAAGTTCATTCAAGGTTAAGGGAAAGTTTTTAACTTTGTAAATTTTTTTTTTTTTTTAATCTATTTAGGGAAGACTGACAATTTTCACCAGTCATTTGAAGGATCAACGACTGAACCTGGATATATTGCATTAGCATTTTATTCGGGATTATTTTCTTACTCAGGATGGTATAATAAGCTCATTTTCTTATAATTTAATTTTTACCGTACTTATTTTTTTACTTTATTTTAGGAATTATTTAAATTTCGTCACCGAAGAGTTGAAAGATCCATTCAGGTTATTATTTTTCAGTTCCCTTTATTTTTTTTTTTTTTATGTTTTCTAGAATCCAAAAAATAATAATATTGACACCGGTAATGGTTTTTTTTTTTTTTTTCAAAAAAAATTTAGAAATCTTCCAAGAGCTATATTGATATCAGTTCCTTTGGTTACATTCGTTTACGTAATGGCTAACATGGCTTATTTTGTTGTTCTAACACCATCAGAAGTCTTATCATCTGACGCAGTTGCTGTGGTTTGTAAATATTGACTTATTTCACTACCTTATTTTGACACGCGCCGAGTGTTATCGTCTACCTACACTGGGTTTTTTATTAGTTTATTTTAATATGCAGTATTAAAAAAATCATCTCATCAGTTAGAATGGTGTAGCTTCTTTTTTTTATTAATACTTTTTCTGTTAGAAGTTGAATGCAGAGAGATCGTAAACGTGAATATTATACAGAACAGTAGTGGGATAGTAGCGAGCTCGTAAAGGCTACTCATTTATATAGGGATGTCAGTTGGTGAATGCGTCTATATCTCGTTAATAACATCCTGGCTTTTTATATAACACGACTTGAGAATCAAATAAGGTCGTAGATCCGGCGATGCCGATTATTAAGCACGTTTCCAACTGTCACTCAGTTGGATGACAACTGTGTGATCGCATTTGCAATTTTATTAATCGACGCTTTTAATTTTTTTTTTTTTCTTTCTTTCTTTTTTATTTAATAGACTTTTGGAGAAAGACTATTGGGGGTAATGTCCTGGATCATGCCCATTTTTGTAGCCTGTTCTACCTTCGGTGGTCTTAATGGAGGAATATTTACATCTTCGAGGTAATTTTTTTTTCGAAAATTGTAATAAGTGTAATTCATACGTAAACTTATCTTTTCTTTTAGATTATTTTTTGTGGGCGCGAGACAAGGTCATTTTCCAAATTCATTAGCCATGATTAATTTTAATCGTTTTACTCCGGTGCCATCCCTTTTATTTCTGGTATATTATAATTAAGATTGAATTCAATTAATATCATCACTTAAAATTTTAATAATTTAGGCTATCGTGACATTGGCCATGCTGATGATAGGTGATGTATACGTATTAATTAATTATACAAGCTTCGTCGAAGCTTTGTTCACCACTTGCTCTGTCGCCGGTTTGCTTTGGCTGCGTTGGAAACGGCCGGATATGGCGAGACCAATTAAAGTGAATGGCAGCTCTAATTTGTTAATGAATATAAATATCATTGCTAATATATATATATGTTTTTAATTTTAAATACAAAAGATTCCAATATTGATGCCAATTGTATTTCTTCTTCTTTGCACATTTTTGGTGTGCATGCCATTTTTTGCCAAACCGTTAGAAGTTGGGGTGGGATTGGCCATCACATTGTCCGGCATCCCTGTCTATTTATTCGGAGTGTATTGGCAAGAAAAGCCTCTATGGCTCCAGAATCTCATAGGTACGCCGTATTTAAATTACTTACAAATGATTACATTTCTTTTCAATATTTTTTTTTTCCTTTAAATTTGTTAAGCTTCCTCTACGATTTTCATTCAGAAAATCTTTTTATGCGTCGGAACGGACAAGTCGGATTAAAAAAAAATTTCCAGATCATTATTTAAAAGTACAAATTTTTTTTTTTTTGAAGAAGCAATCGTGTTCTACGTTTCGTAAATTCGTTTTTTTTTTCTTTTAATATTCTTACAAAATGTTAAAGAAAACTATACATTTTAATAGATGGAAAATACCCGGTATGATATCGGATGCTCATTATTTCGTTTCATGCAAGGCCTTTAGACCAGGCTTTCTTCCAAGGTGCATTTTAAGTAATGATTCAAAAAAGTAAAAAGTATTCAAAATTGACGGATTAGTTTAGGTCTATTATTTAAACACTGTAAATTTCATTATAAAGCCTTGTGAGGGAAGATTTTTTACACGCATCTTTTCTACTGAAATGTTTAGTAAAAACAAAAATAAATAAAGTTAATTGCGTCAAAGTAGTTTGTAGCTTCGCCCCTGCTTGTTATTTAGAACATAACTGTTTGTTATTATTAACTATCCAAAAAAAAAAAATGAAAGAACAAAAAACTTGAAAAATCACATTCCTTAAGCTTAGTTATTTTCGTATAATATCTCAAAAATCGTCGTCGTCGTCCATTACATTCCTTTTCCTATCAAACTGTAATTTAGAAAGAAAAAAGTTATTTTTAAAATCGACACTTTAGACAATTTTTTTCTGAAAAATATATTGTGTAACCTTTACGGTCGTTTTCTTTTTTGTATGTTCGCTGACTTTTTCAAGAAGCGAGATCAAATCTTCTTCTCCCAGCTATAAAGTATCATTTCATCAACCGAAGACAAACTTTTGACAATTAATTTATACCCTTCCATGAACTTGTCCCACTCTCATCATGTTCATTAGCATGTTTTCTACCATTTTGGCCTTTTCTGGTTTGGCAACGGCGATTGTATTTACTGACACGAGAATAAAATTGTTATAAATACACGTGTTCCACAAAGTTAGAAACAAAAAACGTCATACATCGGGCTCTCGCCTGCTGATTCAAAACTTGAGATAAAAACGCATTTCGAGCTTCAGCTTCTTTAGCTTGTTTTTCAGCAGCATCACTCGGTCCTCCTGCCCCACCTCCTCCTCCTTTATTCTAGAACCAAATAATGCATTGTAATTTTTAAAATCAAGTAAGAAAGTAAATTTAAGTAGGCGACATGTCACGTCGGGTCTATCGACACGAGGGGGGAGAAAAAAATTAAAAAGTCACCTAAAAACAAATTTAAAAAATGGGATAACTCCTTATATTATTAATACGTATAACTTTAAACCAAAAATTAATATCAAATAATATAAATAAATTACCCCGTATTGTTGCTGTAAATCGGCTAAACGTTTAGCTCTAATCTTTTCTAATTCATCGTCCTCCATTTTCGGCGCTGCAAATCGTATCTCTTTTCAACAGGAAACAGATTTACCATTAAATCCGGAAGATTCAAGAAGATTTATAGCCGTTAAATTTAAATATTTGGTAGTGGAATTGTATTCCATAAATAAATTTAAAACTTTTTTATTCAATTCATTTATTTATAAAATTAAAAAAATTGGACGTTTACGTATTATATTTAAAACTATTTAATTTTAATTGGTTTAAAATTTTAATTAAAAATAACGCGTAAATTGACAATTTTGTGTTGAAACGGGCAAAGACGGCTACTGTGAGCTTTCGTATTTGACCTATTTTTTTTCTCAAGCGTTCAAATAGTGAACGTGCCATCCATCGTTAATGTGCGTGTTCATAATTTCTCTCTCGATATTTTTGAACTATTTAAACGAAATGTACGTAAAAATCTTTTAAAAACTATTTAATTTATTCCTTTAACATTTAATATATTATCGGCGCGGGTTTATCGGTTTCATTCGTGAGTTAAAAACAAGAAGATAAAAGAGAAGAAAAAAAGCTAAAAAAAAAAAAAAAAGAGGAGGGGAAAAATAACGCGGAAAGGTATTAAACATTTTTGCTGTGCGCTCGTTGAGTTTGAATGGATTAAGCAGCGTGGTTTTTGTGCGGGGTTATACTATTATTCATCCATCCATCCTAATTATTATCTTTAAATATATTATATTATAATTAAGTTTTGATAAATAGCGACGACGAAATCACACCAAAGCATTGCCTTCGATCGTAACAATAAAAAAAAAAAAAAAAAATTCTCTCTCTCTCGGGTTTGAATTTGAATGGATCCAGCAATCGGCTGGTATCAACCGGAGCTTTTGGGTCCCGCGAATCAGATTTGGACGAAAATTTGGGAAAGGCAAGCCGCAGCTTCAATCTACGAAAACATGGAAGTGATATCTCGACCAGTTCCCGAATACATTCCATTCGCTAATAATAACAACAACCACAACGCGAATATTAATCACGCGGAAAACAATAATTGCGAGCAGCAGCAGCTAACGAGTAGCCGTTTAAATAACATCAATAAATCGGGTAGATATCAGCAGGGCGGTCAATTCGCCACCTCTCCGCACATGGACAACGGAACTCACCAACCCCCGGTTAATAAATATTACGCTAATTGTTTTTATAATAAGGTAAAGAGAAGAAAAGAAGAGATAATGCCAATTCCCAGATATTACGAGAATGAAAAATCAATGTTCGTGGACCAATTAGGAGTAGATGAAGAGTACGCCGTGAGCTCCGGGACGCCATGGAGGAAAGTTGATAAATTCTACATGCCGAGCGTCGTAGGGTAAGATTTTGCATAAATTATTGACTTAATCGATATCTTTTTTTTTTTTTTGAATTTTTTTTAGTTCAACATATTTGAATGGTGAGTAATGAGTAATAAGGGAGAGAGAGGGAAGGGGGGAAAAAACCGTTTTGATTGAAATAGAAATTGCGTCGCGTTGTGAAATAGTTTTGAGATAATAACTCCTCCTCCAAGGGTCTCTTCGATTGATGATCAAATTTGTATTAATCGCGTACACGCATCTGTTTTCCGTAAAGTTTTTTAAAGGGAAATGATAAATCATGCGTTGAATTTATTCGACTGATTTGGTGTTGGTCGTTTTTGGTACATTTTACTCGACGTCACGGCGTTTGTTTGGCATTTTGCCTCCTTCTTATAGGTTTTTTTTTTATTTTTTATTATTATTATTTTTCATTTCTAGACTTTCTCTTAAGCTTCTAGAACGGTAGAACAGTGTGGAGAAGTTTTTGCTTCTTCCTATTTACACCAAAGAGCAGGTTTGATATATATGGGCTGAGAAGATTCTATTTCCATATCGGTATACGTCTTTTTTTTTTTTTTTTTTCGTTCTCCTACTTTTCGCTGTTTATTTGAAAGTCGATCCGCGCGAGCATCGACGCTCGAGTCCAGCGCGTTGAGAATCTATACTGTACTGCTGATAGAGAGGATATTGATATTCTTTTTAATAAAAATTAGGGCTTGTTTTTTATTATGACAAAACTATTTTTTCCAGATTTGAATTACGAGGTGATTTTTGGTATAGGCGACCTTTTTTATATTGTACAGTATTTTTAATCTACGCGCAACTTCAAAAGTCGAAAGTTTATTTCAGTACACTGTACTAACACAAGAGCGAGGAAAAATATAATATTAATATTGCAGTAATCTTTTTTTTTTTTTGATAAATGTTCAGTAATACTGATGATAGAAGGAGGAAATAGTTTTCCGTAATTATTTTATTTATTAAAAAAAAAATTATTATTGACGTTAAATTTATCAGATCTGATTTAATTACAGTACGAAAAACATGCCAATTGAATTAGGGTAATCGACACTTCATTTTTTTAATTTGCAAATTAACATAATTTAAAAAGAAAAAAAAAATGAAAGTGTCGTAAATGATATTTTACTGGAGAACTTAAACTTCCCTATTATTTAATAGGTCAAAATTGTTATTGCCGGTTTACAACATAATTTTTTTAAAAAAAAGTTAGATAGTGTGCCAGTTGGAGGGAAAGTAAAAAGATTATTTCACGTAACTTATTTTTTAACGAGTTTTAATTTATGATCAAGCACGTATACGGTGAATTATAATTTTTTTGGCACCAATTTTTTTTTTCCTTGTCGTTTCTCTTGGCTGGCTTCTAGTGAAGACAGTTGTCAGCGCAGACAGGATGATAACCCTGGCTCACAACATACAGTATGACTTTACCATGGTGGCATTTCTTATGGCAGCTAATTATTGCAGTTGATAATAAAGACAACAGATTTGTCATTTGAAATTACTGTAAAAGCAAAATATTCAATTTTTTTTTTTTTTTTTTAAATTTTGTTTTTACAGCAACACTTTTAATTATTAGTTTATTAAATTCAATGAATGCATCGGTATTTTTGTTTGGTAGGACTGTTTTTGTTGACTTACCTTTCTCAACAACTCGGTTTAAGTGTTTTCAAGCATTAATTTAATATTATTGTAGATAATAATATCGGCATGAGGTTCAAGTGTTCGAGTAATATGTTTTGACAAGTTAACAAGTGTTGAGACAGCGTTATTATCCAGCCTTCGTCAAAAAAAAAAAAAAAAATTATGACGCAAACTTGTAACGGTTGGAATAAAATTAAGATAAATAATGCGTGCTTTAATTTGGTAATGGTAACTAAATTATTGCTGTATAAAAAACAGAATGCAAAATAATGAGCTACAGTAACAGGTAAAAATGTAGAGATTGAAAAAGATATTACAGTAATTGAGCTGAATTTTTAGCGTTATCTGGAAAGGAATTGGTATTGTGGAATGCTTCACATTTAATATATTTAATGCGTTTATCACTCTTGATCACTGTAATAATTATTGTGTCAGCACCGAAACTTTTCATCAATGGATTATTTTAGCCATTTCTTAGTCCTATGCGGTTGCATAAGAGAACGGAAATGTACTCGTATGTTTAGATTTTAGGCGATATTAATTTATTACGACGAATTATTAAGAACAAAATGTGCTATTAATGCGCAATTGATCCACAGGAAAAGCCAGTTAATTATTCTTGATTAATCTATTTGTTAGGATTAAATACAGTGGCGATAATTTAGTACAGTACTGTAATAAATTCTTTTCTATTTCGTCGCAAGCTGACTTTGAGAAATGAAATTAATAACGTTAGCTCGAATTAATTGCGTTGCAAATCTTGAGTTAGTTGTAACGGTTTAACACTTGGAAGTGATTTTGTCAAGATTATTTTCAAATGCCGTTCACTCAGATAATTATTTTTTAATTCACAATGAAATAGTGCTTGTTTTTTTTTTTTTTTTTATGATTGGTAAACAATTTAACGACATTTTATGAATAGAATTTGTTCGCAGATTTTGGTAATTAGGAAAATAAATGCTGCGTATTTTTCGGGATGTTTTCAAAAGTAACTTCCAGCTGCTTACAGTCACTATTTTTAGGTATGCGCAGATACAGTATTTTTTTTGTTGTTGTTGAGTAACGGCAAGCTGTAGTTGACTGCGCCGTATTTGTTTTCACGGTGCTAGGTCCTCCTGTATTTATAAAAACAATCGTCATTCATATTAATTGCTTATTAATGAAATGTGTTTGTTTAAGCGCGTTTTGGGTTTTAGAATTATTTTGCATTTTTAATTATTGCAAAATATTTTTAGCGTGATTGCAATTCATAAAGCCAGTATAATGGTTTCGAAGAAATGAAACTTTTAATTTTTATTATTATTAAATGTTACATAAGAGCTCAGCTGTTGCGTTCAATGGTTTGATTTTTCTTTGAGAGTTTTTTTTTTTTTTTTTTTTGTGTGTGTTATCAATTTCTGTATCGTTAAACTGTTATTATTTAATAGTTCGAAACATTCAGCTATCTCATTTCTTTTAATAACTCTTAAATCAAAATTTGTCCTTGACCTTTTTTTTTTTTTTTTCCATTTTTACCCTGAGATTTTGGCTCTGCACATGCTCCATTCTATCCTCATCAAGTTCACTGAACGATATTAATTTTTATTTTAAGAGTCAAACAATCAATGTTAATAATAATTGTCTATAATGAAAGAGTTACAATTTTAATAATTATTGTAGTTTAAAAAGTACTTCATAAACTTTTAATTTTCTTTAAATATTTAGATGAGTTTATTATAACCGGTTTTTTTTATATGCAGGTATATACCGGTATATAAAATTAAATTTTCTAACAATCTTGAATATTTTTTTTAAGATACCGGTATTATTTTTGGTGGCAGTAATTGATTTCCTTTTTAAAATTATTATTATTGCCGAGTGAGCTAGTACTGTAATAAATGTTTGAAAAAATGATTAAAAACACCTACGTAAATGTTTCTGTAATAATAATTTGAACGAAGCTTTTTTAGTACTGTACATGTATATAGTATCGCTTCTTCTGTGTTTAGTAAATCGTGTTTAGGTGCTATAGAATAGTAATTTTTGAAAATGTCAGCTGTATGTGGGTGTAGCGTGCGGGGTTGGTTGGAAAATTTGTTCGTAAACACACCGAGCAACTAAGTCAACAGGTTGATGTTTACTATTCTTGAACTTCACCAAAGCAAAGATGTAGTATTTTGAAGCTGCGAATTTTAGTTTCATCAATAAAAAAAAATGTCTTTGAATGAAACTTTCAAATGTCATTTGATGGAATTTTGTTTAAATTTACAAGAGTATATTTTCGATACATTTTATTGCCGCGATAGTAAAGTTATAACAAGCTCGTTAAATTAGAAAATTTTCTGAAATTCGCTGCATGTGATTGCAAAATTTTAGCTTCGAAAAAATATTTGATTTACGCGATTGGTCAATTCTTCATAAATTCTCGCAAAATCAAATACGCCATGCGTTTAACTGCATCAAGAGAAAAATAAGTAAATTTTAAGTAAACATTTCATGTTTAATGAACTCCCCGCACATTTTTAGAGAGTTGAGTGTAGGCTAAAAACTTTAATCGTTTCCAACAATTGTGACTTCATCACTTAATTTAATTTAATAAATTAGCAATTAAATATTTTTTGGCAACTTTTTATTTTGAAATGTTAATTTGCACGTAATGTTATGCATCAGATAATTTATTTTTGGTTTGTTTATTCAATTAGGTTGCATCAGGAAATTGAAGATTTTTACAACTACATGTCTCCACGGGCGGAAGAACATTACATGAGGATGAACGTCTTTTACCGGATAAAAGAAGTCATTCTTTCTCTTTGGCCGACTGCGATAGTAATAAATTTAATTATTACCTAATGCAGTTAAAAATAATTATTTAATTCTTTCATAGTACCGTAATAAGAAAGTAAAATAGATTATAAGTACATTAGTTTAGAATCTCGGAGCCGAGTACGAGTTGAAGATAGAAACAATTCTAAACATCTCAATTTTTTTTTTTTTGTTTGTTTATTTAGCGTTTTCTTTTTTAGGAACACAATACACTATACTATTTTGCACCTTAGCAAACCAGAAATTGTCTAGGTTTCGGTATTTTGGAGAATATGTTGGCAATGAACGTGGTTGCCAAAAACTTTCTAAAGATGTTATGGAAACTTTCCTATTGGTTATTTTAACGTCGGAATAACTTCCGAAAACAAAATGATGATTGCAAGTACATTGCCAAATTAGTCATGACAGCTAATTTTGGCGTTTGTTTTCATTCTAATTTCAAGATATATCAGTGCAAATACTGTTCATACTGTAAACAAACTACAGGATAAACTTTTTTAATAATTATTACAGATTGA
Source organism: Polydesmus complanatus (assembly GCA_034692225.1). NCBI lineage: Eukaryota > Metazoa > Arthropoda > Diplopoda > Polydesmida > Polydesmidae > Polydesmus > Polydesmus complanatus. The sequence goes on from JAQGAZ010000053.1 coordinate 79,451, forward strand.
TTTTTGAGGTAAAGTTGGTTTTATCAAAAATTATTTAAAATAAACATTTTGTTGAAATAGTCATTAGAAGATGACCGTAATAAATTATGTTGTTGGCAGTGTAAATAGTGGAATTTAGTGGACGTTATAAAATTTAATTGCAATAAGGTAATCTATTTTGAATTTGGTAATTATGAATTTCTAGATCAGTATAGTTTCCTTTTTTCGTAACACGGTGTAGTGTTTGTTTATTATTTTCTCTCCGGTTAAAGCTCTGAATTTAAAATAAATCTTAGTTATTTTATTGGCATAGCGTACAATTTTTACTGAAAAATATTTCCAGTGGTGATTCTCAAAATTTAATTAACGATAATTATTGCGGTAGTTAACGTTTTTTTATTTTTTGTATAATTATAGAGACATCTTCTGCAAATAATTATTATATTGTTTTCGAATGGTTTTATTTACAATTTTATTGATTTTTAGGTTGAAATATTTGGAAGTTCTCGTACTGGTTTATGTTTGCCAACAAGGTAATTTTCATTTGAAATTGATTATTTGAAGCTGAAAGGTCCCTAACAAATTTATAATTTTTAGTGATATTGATATCGTCGTTTTTGGTCAGTGGACAACTTTGCCTTTAAAGACATTAGAAAGTGAGTTTTTAATGCGGGAAATAGCGGAGGAAAATTCCATCAAAGTTTTAGATAAAGCTTCAGTGAGTTTTTTTTTTAACTTTAAAGGTTTAAATGTTATCTGTGAATGCGTAGTTTTATCATTTTTAATTCTTTTTTAGGTTCCAATAGTCAAATTGACTGATCGAAAGACTCAAGTTAAAGTTGACATTAGTTTTAACATGATTAACGGTGTTAACAGTGCCAAACTAATAATAGTATGTGAAATATTAAACTACAGTATTATTATGCATATATTATGTTGTAATTATTGTTATGGCACTTTTAGGATTATAAACAGGAGTATCCAAACCTGGCGAAACTTGTTCTTGTTTTAAAGCAGTTTTTGCTTTTAAGGGATTTGAACGAGGTTTTTACAGGTGGAATCAGCTCGTACTGTTTGATTTTGCTTACAGTTAGTTTTCTTCAAGTAAGTTTACTTCGATGTTTCATTTGAACTTATTGGTAACAAATACATTGTTGAATGTAATGTTAAGACTGAGCTTTAATTTTAAAATTTTTGATTTCTATAGTTACATCCTAGGTGCGACGCTAATCATCCAGATGCGAATCTGGGGGTTCTGCTAATCGAATTCTTCGAACTTTATGGTCGGCATTTTAACTATTTCAAAACAGGAATTCGCGTTAAGGATGGTGGTTCATATGTTACCAAGGAAAACGCTTTAAAAGAAATGGGCGATGGTCACCGTCCATCTTTATTGTTCATTGAAGATCCGCTCAATTCAACTAACGATATCGGTCGAAGTTCTTACGGTGCTCTCAAAGTGAGAGAAGCTTGTGATTTTGCATACCAGGAATTGTACAAAGCTGTCAGTCCACAAAACCAAAAATACTTGTCCCGGAATCCAAGGTAAAATTTTATTTTTTAGTTAATAATAAAGTATGTAATCATTATAAACTTGTGCTTGTTTTTGACAGTATTTTATCTCGGATTGTTCGTGTTCGTGAAGATGTAGTTCGGTACCGAGACTGGGTGAAACAAAATTTCCCACTGCCCATCGAAATTAGCTCACTGCAAGGAATCCAAAGCCATTCGAAATCGATCAACGGTGATAGTATGCTAGTAGATATTAGGTAAACGGAGTACTTCTCCATATTTGACGGGCGTAATAACTAGATTTGGTTTAACTTTACAGTGACAATGCGGGTTTACTAAACCAAACACATGATTCGCAGATCAATTCGCCGGCTTTATCTAGTGATTCGTCTTCGTCATTACAGTCGGTTCAATGTACAAGTAGTTCCACTTCTTCCAACTTGAGCAGCGATTCGGTTTGTACAATATTAGTGATAAGTGAAGAATTTGAACACTCGGAATTGATTTCGAAATAAAGTTATACTGGTATTTAACGAAGATCAATTCATAAAATATGAAAGTTAACTGAAATTAAAAGTTCGTGAGGTACCGGTATAGTTTATTTGAGCGCGAATAGAAAGATCATGCAAGACTACTTTCAATTCTAAATGAAATAGACTATTAATTAACAATTATTGTTTAATTTAAAGTGTTATTTTTTTTATTATTTGAATTAATTATAAACGTGCAATACAATCGATCTTAATATTTTTGACTTAAATGATGCTTCATTTCGAAAATTTAAAGTTGTTTATTGTTATTGTATAAATTGTTTTTTAAAAAGAAATTTAATACTTTTCAGGATTCGGACAGCAATCATGATAGTCAGCCTAAGCACGCCGAAAAGTTCAAACGGATTGATCAAGCACCAATAACCAAGCCACAAGGCACGAATCACAACAGTGTGAGAGCTCAAACGATAGGTAATAACAGTAATAATGTTAATGCAAGAAAAGGAGGTTCTTCTTTTGGGTCTCATAACCATGTGACTAGCAAAACGTGGAGGAACAAGAAAAAAAATAATCGCATGGGAACTGGTAACGGAATGGACGGACCACAGAACAACAGCAGCGGTAGCAGCAGTGGAAGTAGGTAGCAAGTGGTGTGAAATAAGTGAGGTAATGGAGAGAGACGAAGTGTTTTGACTTAATCTACACGTCATGTTCTCTTCTTATAATCATGTGCGACGATATTAGAAGGGAAGATACAGTTTGAAGATAAAGTAAACAGAAATACTAATTCTAAAAAAAAAAAAAAGAAATAAAAAACTGAAAATACCTAAGTTAGGAATGAAAGAAATGTGTAACCCCCGTGTGCATATTTGTAAATCAAGTAGTCACGGCAAAAAAAAAAATCAAGTGCAGTACATACACACAATTTATGAACTTGGGTTGAAAAAGAGAGCTGATAAACTTAATTTACTTTTTTGATTTTATCTCATTTAACACCACGTATTTTGTGAAATGTTCGAATTTTTCGAATGGAATAAAATATTTTTAATTTTCTGCGAGATGTTAAACGACCAAAATTACATAAATGCCTGCGTGACTCGCGGATACACCATTCAGTTCAAGAAATTGTTCGCAAATAATTCATATTTTTAGTTGTGTGCGTGTGTGTTCAGTGTTCCTCTTATTGTAAACCAATTGTATTTTTTTAAAATAATTTAGATCGATTGTTGAAGAAATTGATTTCTTTTTATTGTTATTATTATTATTTTTTTTTTTTTGCCTTATGTCTTTAAGGTGATTGCGATTTCTTCGTTTGTATAATCAAATAATATAATTGAATGGAAGAGGAAAAAACTATATTGCTATTATATCAATGAAGAAATGAATAAAATTTGAATCGTTTGTGAACTTTTTCTAAATTCAAAAAAAAAAAAAATGTTTTCGATTTTTATTTGTTGAGTAATCAAATTTAATATTGCAATTTTTTTCTCCCGATTTTAGTATTTGAAATGAAGTGCTCCGTTTAGAAAAGTTAAAGAAAATGGCGTATTCCCGGTTTTTATACTTCTGTTTTTTATTAATTCAAAATTTATTTGTATTCAATAGGATTCTGGAAACATAACTTTAACGAGGTCTTTTTTATTGATTTTACCAATCGGACTTCGTGGAATAGTTTCTACAATTTTAATCACCGATGGCACACTGTAGTGAGGTAGTCGTGTTTTAGCCCACTCTTTAATTTTTTCAGAAGTTAAATCGCTCGACGTGGACGTTAGCACTATAACAGCAGCCACTTTTTGACCCCAAGTAATGTCGGCGAGACCTACCACCGCACATTCGGCGATCTCCTCGTGACTCAGCAATTGATTTTCTACATCCAACGCGCTAATTTTAAATCCACCGCTTTTCAGAATATCAACAGATGCTCTACCTAAAATTTTGTAACTGCCATCTACATATTGAGCAATATCTCCTAATACAAAAACATGATAAAAACAATATTACTAACGAATAATTTAAAAAATTGATTTTGAGGATATTACCAGTTTTAAACCACCCATCGGTTGAAAATGCGGATTTAGTGGCATCAGGTTTCATCCAATATTCGTGAAACACGCTGGGACCGCGAATTTCTAGTGCGCCACTCTCGTTGGTCTTACCGGGAGCAACAACGCTCTCGTATTCATTACCGGAAACGATAACTTCAGATTTGCCAATTATTCCGCTTTTTATTATTCGTGCCTGTACATCAGGAAGAGGATTTCCTACAAATCCTGGTCTTCTCTCGCCAATTAACGGATTTGTTAAGCCCATTCCTATCTCGGTCATTCCAAATCTCTCCAACAATCGATGACCAGTTACCTGCTCCCATTTCTCAAAAATTGGTTGTGGTAAAGCTGAAGACCCACTCACCATCAACCTATAATTATTAAGGTAAATAATTAAAATCGAGAATAGATTCAATATATAATACAGTAATTATTTGACTGAAATTTAGATTTTACTTCAATGGACTTGGATGAAGAGATTCAACGCATTTGTTTTTAACTTACCGAATTCTTTCAGTGCACATTGCCCGAATAAATTCTTCTGTGACTTTCTTGCCTTTGAATTTCGAATCATATTCGGACAACAATTTAACATAAATTGTTGGAACAGCCATAAAGGTATTGATTCGAGTGGGTCCATCTTTAGCTATGGATGTTAGCTGCTTCCAAACCTAAAATAACAAAAAACTGGTAAAACTCGTATATAATTTTTATAACTAAAATGAATTTATCTTAATTTATATTATTTTCTGTATAAAACACCTCATTTTCATCAAATTTCGGCATCATAACGACCGATCCTCCAACACTAAGCGGAACGAGCAGAGCGTTGAGAACTCCGTGCAAATGATGAAGTGGCAAACAGTGTAAAAGAACGTCTGTTGAGCTCATCTGCCACGCGGACGCGATGGAATCCACTTGGGCTCTTAAATTTCCGTGGCTGAGTACTACCCCTTTCGGAGGACCCGTTGTTCCACTCGTGTACAATATCAAAGCTCGGTTCTTGTTTGGAACTGCGTTTAATCGATCTCGTTCGTCAGCACTCGTCGTCTCATTCGAATCGCTCAGGATCAAATGCGGAATCATGAATTTGGCAGCTAATTGTGTGATTTCGTCTTGGTACTCGGGAGTACCGATTAGTAAACTGGCCGCAGAATCTTTAACGTAATATTCTAAGGTAGTGAGCGGATGAGATTTACAAAGTGGAACCGCCGCGCAGCCACTTAACCAACAACCTAAAAGAGTCACCAAATAAGAAGAGTTGTTCGGGCAAAGAAAAGCCACATTTTCCTGATCTATTTCCATATCGGGAATATTAAGAACATTCCTAATTTCATTCGACAAGACGCTACTTTTTGTAAATAGCCCGTCGAAAGTGAAACTTTCGGCAGCCTGCGGTGCTACGTTACAGTTCACAAAGCCAATTTTATCTTTGTATTTGGACAAAGTCGGCCAAGAGAGCACAGGAGTCACAAAATCGTTTACTTTGGTGTAATTTCTGCGACGACTTTTCCATATTTTAACAACTTGAAGTTTTAAAAGTTTATTCAAATAAGTTGTACAATTCCTCTGCAGCACCATTTTTCAATTTCAGCTGATCGATTGTTCAGACCAATAAGCCTACTGTATTATCTATAATAGAATCAGTTACATGATTGTATAATATTTTTCGTATAATCTTTCAAGGTTAATTTGACAAGATGAAAAGTTCAAGTTACCGGTCTGAAGAAGGCTCACGAACGTGAGAGCATCAATGTTATCGGGTTTATACCGGACTTTTGAAACAGGTTTCGATCATTGAAACTAGTTTCGCATCCTGGTTGGAGTGCAAAAGGTTTAATGGAACACTTCTCACAAATTAAAATTCAAACTTAATTTTGGAGAAGATACGCAAAAGTCTTTTATAAAAATAAAAAAAAAATCTGGAAAATTGAAGAAAGTGACGTCACATCGTCCCCAGAAACAGTGAAATTTGCAGCTTCACCGAAGTGGTTCGCGGTGTAAACATTGATACGTTTGCGATTAGGCGATGCGTTGCTACGCACGTTCGCAATCTCCCAAAATATAAGTGACGTCATATGTGCCGTTCTAAAAGTGGCGGAAGATACGTACGAAACGCATCGAATGCAATCTACACCGTTCCGTATGATGATGTGACGTAACAGTATTGTTAATGGCTGGCGCGAATCAAGGGACTGCTGCTGCAGCTGAAAGCCATTTTTCTCCCGACTGGCAAAAATACGTCACAGCCATTCATTTACTATTTTTCAACAGCGCCCCTAGTATTCAATTCGGGTAATTTTTGATGCCATCACTTTTAAAACGTGTAAACTCGGTGTCAAAGGTAGCATTTTACATCAAATTAAAATTTTAAAATCTGCAAAAAACGAGCATGGCTGGTAAAAAAGAAGCTCAAGGGATGCAATCCATTCCGGTGGCGCAATATAGGAAGCAAATAGGTAGTGTAGATAAAAATAATGATGTGCCTCCAATTACTTAAAATTCTGATCAATGTTATCGCAATTTTGCTTTTACTATTAGGTAAACAAGACGTGAAGAAAAGTAAAAGTGAAATGAAAGAGGTTAAGAAACAGGCTCAGAACAGGAAGGCTGCAAAAAATACATATAAAGTAACGTTGTACCGTGCATTTTGCATTAATATAATATTACCCGAATATTTTATTTTCGATCCAATTGCTTACATGTAATAATTCTTCTACCGTATAGGACGCGATTCTGCTGATTGGACCAATAGTGCTTATTGTTGCAGGAATTTATGCAGCACTATATTATTTTTTGGCCAAGCCAAATTAACTTCAATGAATCTATTCCACAATGAATTACATTCCGTCATCTAGCAAAAATGTGATCTTGTTGAAAAGTAGCCTACTGATTGCTGACGTATATCCTGGTCAGATCTGCACAAATTTGTTGCCAAACGCGTATACCTTATAATCTCGTATTAGCCAGTTTTACACGTAACTTTTTTATCTTTCGATAGTACAAAATTATACCATTTTATTTGCGTTGTTTTATTTTAAATTCTTTAAAACGTTATTTTTTATTTTTTTTTTTTTAATAAATTTTTTTGATTAACAATTTGAACATATTATTATAATTGTCCCGGCTATTTAGTTTTTTACAGCTAAATTTGTTACAATTGGCTTAGGTCGATTTTTGAAAATGAGCTTTTTCTTTACAATTGCTTGAACTTTATATTCTTTGGGTTTCTCATCGGTTTGTGGAGATTTTTTCAATACCAGAAATGGTTTGTCCATTTTGACGCTTTTTCCATGTAAAATGTGATGACCGATAATTAAGACCGGGATACCCTGCAAACACAAACCATGAAAAGTTTTTGCGATTTACCGATATTTATAACGATAATAATTATTATTATCATACCTCTTTAGTAAAATGTAAATCTCCAATAAACTTGTTACTCAGGTCAGCCGCACTTTTTGAGGACTCCAAATCCCCTTGTAGTTCAATTATAGCATATTCGGGTACAGATCCTGTATCATTTCTTAACACCAACAATAAAAGCTTAGTATAAAATATTATTTAAAAATTATGGTAGCGTTTTACTTACAAACGTAGGTAAATTTGAACCATTTTGTTGCGTTAACTATTATGGACCTTGACGTTTACCGCAAAATCATATGTTATTTCCCGCGTTATTTTGACGCATGCGCACTGATTGTAGTATTATTATTCAAAATGGCCGGCTACCGTAGTAGACGCACGTGTTTGTTGAGAAAGTAATAATTATTGTTGTAATTAAATATTATATTATATAAAATAGTGTTATTACTACTATTTATTAAATAAAAAAATGAAAACTCGAGTTCATGCTATACGATGGTACGAGTTAGAACCATTGGCTATTCATCACATGTGTTTTAATAAGAATTCAAATCAACTAGCAGTTGCCAGGTAAGAAAACAAAGTTATAGAAATCGGATTAATGTACGGTAATATCATTTTCATAATTTACATTTTCTAGATCCGATCAGTCTATTGAAATATGGATGTTTGAAGATTCTGCATTGTATTTAGACAGAGTAAGTAACACGATAAAATTTAAACCGTTTTATAATTATTACTGTAATAGGTTTACAATCGATACTGTAATAATTTCAGGCAATTCCAAAATCACAGGACAGATCGATCGAATCGTTGGTATGGTGTCAAGATCGACTTTTTAGTATAGGTTTAAATGGATTTTTAGTTGAATATGATTTATTTAACCTTCGAGAAAAAGTATGGTTAATTTAAATTTAGTGTAGTGCTGTAAAATATAAAAGTAAAATATTTTGTTTTTAGAATTCCATTCCTACCTCTTTTGGGGGCTGTTGGTGCATGGTACCAAATGAAAAGGAAACGCATTTAGCAGTAAATATTTATTTATAAATTTTTTTGCAGTGGCAGTATTTATTTTTTCTTCATTTAGGTTGGTACGGAAGATGGGTTTATATCACTTTATGAAGTAGATTCGGACGTAATTTATAAAAGTTCTTTTAAGAAACAAGAAGGTGATTGGTTTCGGCTTTTTGGTGTGATATTTAACTGCTGAATTAAATTTTGAATTTTATTTTAGGAAGAATTTTATGTTTGTGCTGGCACAATTCTGGAAAATACGTGGTTACTGGTTCAGTAAATTCTTTGAGGTTTTGGGATACTAAAAAAGGAAAAACCCTTCAGAAAATTAATGCTAGATCAGATCACGCAGAAGTTATTATACAATGTGTTGCTATTACTAGGTTGCTTTTTAATCAATGCTAACATTGTTTTCACTTAATTTTAAACTTTTCATCATTTTTTTTTAGCGATTTGCAAATAATTAGTGGCGATAATAGTGGAAGAATATCTTTCTGGGATGCAATGCAGGGGCTATTAATAAGTGTACATTTGTTAAACATTAAATTGCTATAACTTTTTGGTTAATCATTTTACGATTTTATCTTGAATGTAGTCGATTCAAAGTCATCAGGCCGAAATTTTGTGCATAGACTTGATCGAGGTGAGGAAGTTGATTTTTAATTTTAAGACAAATTTTAATTAATTGGTTTTATTAGGAAAATGAAAAACAGTCATTTTTTGCAAGCGGTGTTGATCCAGCTTTAATAATGTTTCAAAGAACTACTACCCAAAAAGCTGGATGGATTAAAGGAATCACTCGTCGAATTCATACACATGATGTCAGAAGTATGCTGCGCGTTAACCAATATCTAGTAACCGGAGGTAACCTATATTTTAAAAATTAATTTTTGTTAGATTAATTTTATCTATTGCTAGGAGTGGATTCATATTTGACTTTAAGTAAATTTCCTCCGAACGTATTCGTAAAGTTTCCTCCAGTGTTACCAGTTAGGTTTTTCTTGTTATTCGTATCTACTGAATTTTAATTGTTTTATTATTTAGACTTCATACATTAATGTTGCTGCATCCATCAATTGTGTTTTATTTCAATACTCTTCTCGTTTGGAAATGTGGGAATTAGGATGCACCAAAAAAGATTCAGGTTGGTTTTGCCAGTAGCATAGTATTTATACTGTATGTTGTGATGTAAAATAATTGTGACGTGTTTGTACGTAGACGAAAATTATGAATCATTAACTTTATCTGAACTACCAAAAAAGTTATTGGAATTGTCAGTGAAGGCTAATGAAGTTGTGATATGTTCGGCGATTTCTAATGATGGAAAATGGCTAGCTTTTTCAACAAATTTAACTGTAAAAACATTTCAAATTAATACGGTAAATATTTTTTGTTTGATATTGTAAATTGTTTTATTTTGATTTATTATATTTTTTTTTTAGAAAAAGAAGAATGATAAAATTAAAGTATCTTTAAAAAAATTAAAAAATTCCGAACATTTTAACTCGGTAATAGGAATGAAGTTCATATCTGATTCAAGTAAACTAATTACATTGACTCATTCGGGTAATTTGCAAATTATCCTAGCTGATTCTGACAACGTCTCCAATTTTCACAAGTTTGATGACATTGGTAAAATTTTGTATTGTCGATAAAAAGAATTTATTGAACGTGTTTATTTGCACTTAGAATCAAAAGGTGGTTGTCATCTTTTGGCTGTTAATGACGACGGAGAATATGTTGCCGTTGGAAATCATGATGGCTATGTAATTGTTTACAGTTTAATCAAATATAAGGTAAATTCTGATAGTATGTGCGAGTAATACATAACCTAAATAATAATTTCTTTAGGTGACGTGCACGTTACCACAATTTAATTCACAACCAACTGCCTTGGAATTTGCTCCCGGGTCACACTTTCTAATGATTGCTACTCAAAATCGAAATGTAAGTTTAGATAATGAATGAAATTATGTATTTATTAACAGTAGTTTTCGATTTAGGTGTTTGAATACGACGTTAAGAAAGACAAGTTTTCAAATTCTTTCGAAAAGTTGTGCCTTACTAATGAGACCGACACACAAAAGCAGGTTCCTCATCCTTCTATTCGAGGATTTACTTTTCAACCGGATCAACCTGAATCATTCTTTGCATATGATGCTACTAATCTTTATTGTGTTAACAGAAAAGTTAGTAATTATCATCGTAATTTCGATATGTATACAAATTGTTAATTATTGTGTATTTTATGAAGGAATTAGCGTGGCAAGCCAATAAATCTATTAAATGGAGTGAGAATAATTCTCAAAAGGGGGTTCAGAGTTGTTCAACATACAAGGTAAATATGCACGCTTTAAAAAAAAGAACGTAAAATGTTAATATTGGTATTTTATTTAAAGCATTTGCTTCATTTTGTTCATCTAAAAGACAATTATAAAGTTGCAATGCAGGTTCCAGCTATTGAAATCCAAAAGAAACTTCCTCCGCAACTAACTCAGAAGCAATATGGAACTTAAAAGTTTATTTATAACTCTTATAATCTATGAAAATAAATTTTATCATACCAAAATAGTTCTAATTTTATAAATTTTCGAAAAATAGCCACACAAAATTTTTGAAACATAAGACACACACATTTATGAATTTCAACTTATTTTAAATCTTCTTTTTTGGATGTTAATTCTGGAATGGGTTGATTTGAATGACCGTTGAAGTAGCGATGAAAAGGCAAGATATGGTGACGAATTCTACGGCTGTACACAGAGTAAGAAATCCATCTTAAAATAAAACTTCTTGATTAGTACAGTACTTCATTTAATGTTTGAAATGTTAATATTTACCCTAAACAGATGACGAAAAAAGAAGCTAAAACGAGATAACCAAATTGATTGGGTGATGGCCACATAATGACTAAAACATATTTATTTAGATCCATCATCATGTTCAACGAATGTTGAACACCATTGATGCTTCCTCGTTGTTTATCCTCGACTTCTTCTTGAATTATCTGATTTATGGTCATATCTGATATCCAGAGACCTAAAATTCGTTACCGGTAAATTAAAAATAAATTTGACATAGTAGAATGAATTTATTTTTAACAAACCAACTCGCGCCGAAACGATACCAGCCATGAGAAGAATTACAGATGTATAATCATTTTGATACGGAACATTACTTGTGTCGTTTAACGATTTTTCAGTGTGATTGGACGTTTCAAATGCGGAAAATATGCTGCTGGGCTCAAATGGACTTCCCGGAGCCCATACGGAAGCCACACATAAAGAGAGGCAGGAAATTTCTAAGAAGAAACCAATCAACCCAGTTCTTTCAATACCTATCTTTCTTCTTAACAAGGGATAAAACATGGTTCCAATTATCCCTGTTAATGCACCGGCACCACCTAATGATCCTAAGATTACTTCGGAAACGCCTTGACTATAGGAGTAACCTATAGGTAATTGAATTACGTACGTTGACAAGAAAATATCATTAAAAGCCTAATAAAGTTTATTTATATTTTGTGTAGCCTTACCGATCGTGATGGCGTCAAATGCCAGAACTGTCATGTAAAGACAAGCTAGACCAAGTCCAGCTGGGAAGATGGGGTGGCAAAAGTAATTTTTCCAAAGATTGCAATAATCGTTTATCATTTTAACCAAACAATTTTGACGTTTAGGTTCTTTTACGTGTGGTTCCACTTTTTGTTCAGGAACAGTAATACTATCAGTCAGCGACACTTCTTCTTCTGCTAATGGAGCTAATCCAGACGCATTATGGTTTTCTTCAGTTTCTTCCGAAACATCTTTATTTTTATTTAAGAAATTTAGAAAGCTAATTTTTTAATAATTTAATTAACATACCAGCTGACGATTTAACGCTAAGTTCTGGAACTTGATTGTAAATGGAAAGAAGCAAAAAGAATTCTGCCATCATCGAAAAAACGTTCCAAGATGCGATAAAAATAGTTGCTGCTACATCGGATAGCTGAGCCATTATTAAGCCAACAAGAAAAGGGGAACATATTTTGGTGGAAAGATCTATACGTCTGCACATAGCATTTATAGCTAGACGGGAAAAAAAATTAAAAAAGTTGTGCGGCAGTTATAATTTAAATAGAATTTGGATTACTTGCTAATTTATTTTTGTCTTTTTTAGCGATGACCACTACCCAGTCTTTAGATATGGATATGTTGCTTGCGACTGATGCAAGATAAGCACCAGCTCCCAGAGTAATAACTACACCTTGCAATAGCATGAGAAGCCATTGAAGTTCTAGCTGTTTGAGTTTCTGTAAGTTGAATAGCAATCCTCCTAATAATACCGCGCACATCACAACTAAGGAGTTTTGAGTAACCAGAGATTTCCATGCCACTGTATGATTATTACATAAAAATGTTTTATAATTTAGTACACGTCATAAATTGTGAAAAACAATAATTAATAACCTGTTAATCTGGGATTTTTATCCACCCATTTTCCCACAACTCCTCCAAAAATAATAGTGGAACAACAGCAAACAAGTCCATAAATTGCAGCTAATCTCAACTCATGATTAAAGGACATTTTCACTAAAAACAACGAAATTGCAAAACTCCACATTCGGTCACCCTAAAAGAAAATTTTTTTTTAATTTGATGGGGAAAAAGATTTTATTGATTTACCCATGTTGTGATTGCATGAGCCACGTAAATTTTAGTTGTGGCTCGACGATACCAACCTAATACAATTTAATAATAAGTCGTATATTATTTGATTTTAGCTTTCGTTTCCTGTTTATGAATATATTTTTACTTAATTTTTTCGGCTGATGAGGAGGTGAAAAATCCTCAATCGTTGCCACCGATGTATCTTCTACAGCGTCCATCTCGATTTTTGAGGTACAGTAGGTTGTCAAGACACCTGCTTTGTAATTGATAAAACAAAAAATAAAACAACTGCCTTTAATGTTTGCTGGTTTAAAATCTCAGTGGCGAAATCATTATAATGCTCGCGGTATACCTTAAAGAAAGTTTTTGCTTTGCAATAATTATCCATTGCGACCTTGATAGATGATTGAAAATATTAATTCTGTAAAATACTTAGGAGAGTCAATCAATTAGCACTTATTAGAAATTGGTTGAAAATAATAATAATTGAAACAGCTGATCTTGAATTTCCATTAAATGCATTTTAACAAACCCTGTAATTATGCTTATCAGAAGATTGCTCGTAAATGGAATATAATTTAATTCTTTTACAAACTTTTTCGCAGCCTTGAAGTTTAATTCATCTGCGAAACTAATTAAATACGACGTTCGATAGATTTTAATTCCATTCATTATAATCATTATTGTTTTGAATGACCCTCGCCCAAGTAAAACCTCGAGGTCGCTTTTACCTCGTCATACAGTAGGAGCGCTTTTAGGCGCGTAAAAACGAAAGTGAAAGGAAGTTTAAAATAGCCCCGTGCTGCGGATTAAGTATCGAATGACGTCACTGTCTGCCATTTTGTGTTTCGGTTTCTATCGAGGGAGACAAGTGTCGTCGAGTTTTGAAAGTAATCAATGTTCGCTTTTATTATCAATTCAACATGATTCTTCTAGAAATTAACAACCGGATCATAGAAGATACTCTGTCGTTGAAGTTTAAAAATGCTTTAGAAGGGTAAGTGGTGTATTCAATTAATTAAAGTAAAAAGTTAGCCGGTTGACACGGTGGGGCTCTCCCACCTACCTCTGCTAAACACCACATCCAATCGTTGAATCATTAGATAAACATCCTTTTGTGTACATTTCACATTAATAGGAAGTGCTTAATAGTTAATCATTTTAATTCTAATGTTAAATGTAAGGTTAAATCGAATGTATAATTTATATAAGTATATCGTTGCAGAAAAAAGCCAGAAGCAATATCAATCACTGTTGCAGGTAATTTTCAATTTAATCATTCGTTGATATGTAACATACGGATAATTAACAGTAATTATTACTATTTTTAGATTTTGATGGCGTTTTATATCGTATTTCCAACCCCGATCTTAAAGACCCAGAAGGCCAAAAACAGGACAAAACTAAAATTAAAGTGAGTCAATTTATTATTATCAATATTATTTATAATGAAAAAAACCAAATAATAATATATGCTTTTAAATTAGGTAAGCATTGCGTTGAAGTTTTACAAAGAATTACAGGAGCATGGAGCTGATGAGGTAACTTTTATTTGCTTAACTAACAAGGACAAAAATTTATTTAATAAAAAATGTATCCTACCATAGTTGTTGAAACGTGAATATGGCGCATTGTTAACCACGCCTGAAGAAGGTTTGATAAAACTGAATCTATTGTAATTTGGAACGTTCGTAGATTCAAACTTTGATTTTTATAAGGTTACAATGTGACGTTACTGTTTGATCTGTCGGCGATCCCCGCCCAATACGAAGAGCTAGTCAAAAAAGCTGGGCTTCTCAAGCGTAATTGTTTCGCATCAGTTTTTGAGAAGTATTTCGAATTTCAAGAGCAAGGAAAAGAAGGGCAAAAGCGAGCCGTTATACATTACAGAGATGACGAGACGATGTAAGTTTTAGGTTTTAATTGTTAAGAACTTACCTGTTTGATCCTTCATTTTTGTCGCTTTGGGCAGGTATGTGGAAGCCAAAGCTGATCGAGTCACGGTGGTTTTCAGCACTGTTTTTAAAGAACAGGATGACATAATAATTGGTAAAGTGTTTATGCAAGAGTTTAAAGAAGGGAGGAAAGCCAGTCACACCGCTCCTCAAGTCTTGTTCAGTCATAAAGATCCGCCGATGGAACTTCAAGACACTGATGCGGCTGTAGGAGACAACATTGGATACATCACATTTGGTAAGTGACAAAATTTTTCAAACCTTTGATGGGATTGTATTTAAATATTCCAAGGGTGAGGTTTTGAACAATTATTGAAAAATCAATTTTTTACCAGCTAAATAATTCCAGCTGTATCTCCACAAAAAAAAAATGATTTAGATCTTGTAGATTTGAAGTTTTTGGTCAATTTAATAAATACATGTACAGGGTGCATGTGCCGGTATATTAAATCTATAAAACAAAATTTTGATAAACTACGGTCTGATTTAGTGGAAATTTTGACACTTTCATTGCTCTGCACTTTCATAATTTCAATTTGTTAAAAATAAATTTTATCATATTTTTCAATTGAAATTAATCATAATAGGGAAACTAAAATAACTTGTATTATTATTCAGGATAAAAATGTAATTTTTAAATCCTGAAAATATTAAATACTGGTATTGATAAATCCCTCACTTTTAATTTTAGTATACTGTTTTCAATCCTTTGTGGGTAACCTATTTTTATAATTATAAAATTTCCTATTTCAGTTCTGTTTCCACGTCATACGAGTAAACAAGCTCGCGACAATACCATCAATTTGATTCACATTTTTCGTGATTATCTTCATTATCACATAAAGTGTTCCAAGGTGGGTTAAACTTATTATAATGCTAAATCGTACACTTATGTAACCGAAAATAATTGTTTGTGCCCAGGTTTATATTCACTCTCGAATGCGTGCCAAAACGTCGGATTTCTTGAAGGTTTTAAACCGCGCTCGCCCAGAGCCTGAAAATGTGGAAAGAAAAACTATCACGTGAGTTTAAAATTTTACTCGAACAACTAACATTAATTATTAATTTGTTTTATTATTTACAAAATAGTGGAAGAACATTTATACGCAGTAATTAAGAAATTGTTTAATGAAATTAAAACGCAACATTTTTTTTTTTAAAAAAAAAGGTAAATATACTTTATTAATTTTTTAGAATTTGTAAATGTACATATCAATCAGTGATTGGTACAGGGTTGTGTTAATATGGATAATTCTCACAGGTTGTGTATTCTTATCTCGCAATATCCTCTTCTTCGTTGAAAGCGGCAGATTACGGATGAAAAAGCAGGCGATTACTGTATCTTACTCTTGCATGCCGATTGAAACACCGAAATAAAATATAAAAATCTATAAAAGTAATACACTTAGTGGGGTTTTTTTTCTTCGTAATTTATAATATTTCGATAGACGAGCAGAACCGCGCGACAACACACAAGTTGGTTTTTAATTCTATTTATTTAAAGCTGAGTTTAGTTTATTCGGTGTGATGGAAAAAGTTGAGTAGAGGTCAGGAACGAGACGTTAGGATAGCACCGATTGTTAGTACTCCGATAGCTCCAGCTGCCACGCCACAAAAAAAGTTACGCATCGTCGGCCACGTTGACACTTTTCTTTGGTCAGGCGTTACCACATCGTAAAATTCCACGAGGCCATCCTAAAAAAAAAAAGATTAAAACTAATTAATCACGAGTCCTGTTTTTTTTTTTAAATTAGTTTAACATGCTCAATACAGTACAGTATTATAATATAAAGCAAAGTAAAAGTCCTTGAAATAAAATTATACCGTGACAAGATTTTTAATATGCAAAGTTTATTAATTAATGTTGATAACTTCGTCTTAATATTTTTTTTTATCTACAGTTGTTTGTTTTTATCAATTTAACTATACTGTGACAGTGCCGTAGTTTAAATGTAGATTATAAATTATACAGTATTATTTACTGTATATTTTTTTGAATGCAACTGTAGATGTAAGGGCCCCAGGGTACTATTTTGCGAACGATGACATCTTTAGCGTAGGATTAAGCGATGAATAATCGGTTTCACAAGTTCCGAGAAACTTAAATGCGTTTAGCTGTGCGTGTTTTAGCACGTCTATTTCAACATTTACGGTAAGTAACAAAATTTTTCCATTATCTTCCCTCCCATTTTAATCGAAGGCAGATTTAAATGGAATTTCATTTCAATGCCGAATATAGCACCAGGAACTTTATTTAAAATTATTGCTGGCTTACTGTTTCTTATCAAACAATAGGCTAAGATTTGAGAACAATAGCTATACTTGTACCGGGTACATGTAACAGCAATGTTAATACATTAGACGCATTTTTAAGATTTTAGTCACCAGCGGAGTCGTATTAATTATTTTTAAATCAATAAGTCATTTGATGCAGTCATCTTTGTATATATTATTTTTTGGAGTATGATGCTCAAAGCAAAACTATAATTTTATAAGCAGAATTTAAATCAAAATGAGTAATTCCTGTCCCCAACTATATCTGGCATTAAATAAATAATGTATTTAAAACCGATAAATACTGAGTTGTTACCGCATAGTGTTTTTCATTATTTTTTGTTTTTGATTAATAACGAAATTAATCAAAAATATTTTGGAAAAATTCTATAGTAGGTCTACCCTAACTTTAAACTGTTTCTTCCTGATGACCAAACCAGCTTTGCTGCCCTGAGGAGTAGAAAATATGTAATTTTTGAAATTTAATTTCGCCTTAAAAAAAATATGCGTCTATTAAGTGGTTTTTTTTTCGTCCATCAAGTATTGTATGTATGCGCATGGCGTCTGTTGCAGGCCACCCACAGTTCCAGAATGAGTAAGATGCGTGGGAAGTGTTGGAGTGACCACCCTCGCTCGTGTTTTTTCCTCACGACTTGACAGTGAACGAGATTTGAAGGGGAAACTCGGAGTTGTTAACCCCCCGCCACACTCTTTACCAGTACGCATGCGCGCGCACAGCTGTTCTCATCTCTCTCGTTCTCATCCAGTCTTTTGTACCGAAAGCGCTAGACGCCTGAATTATTTCCCGAGGAATGGAATGTGGTTCTCCTTTAAGAGTTTAAAAGTTCAGCCCAACCTCCCCCACACCCTCCTCTTCCTTCTTAAGAAAAAAAGAAAAAAGATTGAATGAAAACGGGTACAGGTAGAATATAAGGTGTGCGAAATAGTGATAGGTGGGGGTAAATAAAGGGAGGGAGGATAAAAAGAAAGAAGGGTACCGACAACAAAACTGCATTCCTGATTCAAAACCCACCTTTCCCCCCCCTCGCAAACCGTCTTAAAATTAAAATTCCTCAGATTCACTTGAGAAAAGATTAGCTAGTCAAAGCTAAGAGCTAAAATCGGAGTTTATCGCGCTCAAACTGCATATTGTTGGCTTAACTAGTCAAACGCAAGTTTGTTTGTTTTTTAAAATAGGAAACAACGTGCCGTAAAAGTAAAAATAGCTAACTCTTCAACATTTTAAAAGACTGGATCTGATGTAAGGCGCTCAATAATGTACTACGAAATAATTATTGCGGACATAATATATTCTAAAAAAAAAAATACCGGTAATAATAAATTAATACATGTATAGGTAATAAAGTTTTATGGAAATTTTTTTGGATGAAGTTAATTTTATGATAACTGTACTTCGTAGTGCGTGATTAAATTTTAATTAAAATTTAGGAATAAAGCAGGAAATAAAATTTTTGCAAAGTTATTGCGCAGAGTTCATTAACATTTCGAATTAGATGCATGTTGTTGCTATGTTCCCTTGGAAACTGCGCTCTAGTGTGGGAAGTATGGAGAAAAAGTGGGTGGATTTTCCTGTTTGAATGTGACCCGTTGGATAACCTTAAGTTATGAGTTTATGCAATTTTATTGTACAAATACTGTCTGTAGAGCTCCAAAATTTCGGTATGGGATGCAGGTTATTTACCAATAATTTTTTTGATTTTAATGAAATAATATTGCATTTAACGTTATATACGGGAAATGATGACGCAAGGATATAGCCTAGTTTTATTTCTTCAGAAGCCCAAAAAAAACATTTTAAGCAAAAAAAAAAATTCTGGGAAGTGATCACGTTAATTTTACAATGAAATTTAATTGTATGTTGCTACAGTAATTTGAAAATATACAGTAGCCTACATATTAGCAAATGTGTATAATGTGTAAACAGCTGTTTTAAAAATTCAGTAAACCAAGAATGATATCGCTTTGATCATCCTATTTTTATAAAGTAAAAAGCCTGGTAAAATGGATAAAAAAAAAAAAAAAAAAAAAAAAAGAAGCAGAGGGAAAATAATTTTTGTTCCAATAGCTTTAAGTAGAAACTAGGAGCCATTCCAAAAAACAAAATAAAATGTGGTAATGTTAGAGCGTGAATAGAGTTTTAACATGATTGATTTCACGACTACTGTATAGTGAACATTTAAAATGCAAATTTAATAAGGAAATTCTAAAAACATATTTAATCTGATAAACAATAAAACCACTGTTTTATTATTTCATTCTCCCTACTTTATTTATTTTGTAGATAAAATTGTATAAAAGTTATTTTATATACTGCGCATAAAAGCATAAAATGTAGAAAAGAATGCTGGGATTTATGTGGAAACAGTACCGGAAATCCAGGTGTTTCACCTTATTGTTAGCCAACTAAAAATTAATGTGATGATTTCCTAGATGTATGATTGTGTACGTACATAATATACAGAGTGAACTCGTTTGTCTGGAATTTTGAACCCCTAGTGATTTAAATTTAATTCTTTAATTGCAACGAACTCTAAACATGAGCTTTAGAATTGTTTATCAGTTCCTTCCAACGCTATAATTCA
This sequence comes from Polydesmus complanatus, assembly GCA_034692225.1. Taxonomy (NCBI): domain Eukaryota; kingdom Metazoa; phylum Arthropoda; class Diplopoda; order Polydesmida; family Polydesmidae; genus Polydesmus; species Polydesmus complanatus. Next base: position 99,342 of record JAQGAZ010000053.1, read on the forward strand.
TCGAAATGTGAGCACACATTCTAATTATGACCAAGCTCAACAAACGATCTGTACTGTATTAAGTTTGCAAAACAACAATAATTGTTGTTAGGTTTCGGTTGGCTGGTACTGGTAGCCGGCACTTTTGGCGTTTCAAATAATTTGTAATTCTAACTTCTACAATGGCATTCTAATATGCGTGACAGAGAGAAGGAAGCGGAACTACAAAACTTTAATTTCACAATATTTTTTATTGCTAAATAAAAAAAAAATTGTGAAATTTCATGTTTTTGTTTTTAATTAAAGCTTTAATTTCACCCTACAAGGGGGCGTAGGCACTTATAAAATATTCATATTTTTTGAAAATTTTAAGGCGTTTTCTCTGAGTAGCTTGTGCCCACGTGATATGATAATCATAAGAGTGTTATTACTGACAGGAAATGAGTAGCTAGATAATTTGATAAACGATATCAGGTATTTACTCTTCAATTGCTACGATAACGAAATTATCTTGAATGTTTTCGGACCCTTTATCCCACACCCAGCCAGAACCTAAACCAGATGTTTCAAAATCTTTTCATACTAATTATAGACAGTTATTATTGTAGCCTTTATGTATTGCAATTTCGAATTTTTGAATTTTTGAAATAATTTTTTTTTAAATAGGTCAAAGCTATTTTGACCAAAGATGAAGTACAAAATAATACATATATTGTACTGTAATAGTAAGCTACCATAGGCATCCCCAGTCCCTTGTGAAATTTGTTCATTTTTCTCTTGACTATTGCGCATAAGCTTTAGTAATTGCCAGCAATAGTTTTCTGGTAAAAGCCATTTGTGGGGCAACAGAACTCAAAATGACCCGAGGATTTTTGAAAGCGAATCGCTGATGGGTTTTGTGCTAATTAGTCGGGAATAATGGCAAACCTACCGTAGAGTGAAAGTGGAAAATTTACTTCCTGTATCTAAAAATATGTACATTACAGTAAATGGAAAAAAAGGGGGAAAAAAAAAGCTTTTAAAGTGCAATCGAGCATACGCAGCAGGTACGTGTCACGCGCACATTGCCTCATGCAAACAGCATTTAATATTGCGAAACTTCGCGTTTATATTTTTTAAAAGTTATTAGCTAATCAAAACAGTAAATTAATTTATTATACTGTACCAAACTTATATTTTTAATGAGCACTTTTAGTTACTTTTTATTTAAAATTTTATTTGTTTATATATGTCACGCTATTGAACATTGGCATGATCATGCATTGAGCTTATTATTTTGATGGGAGAAATGCGAGTCCACGCACGATTCAATTTCCCATCATATGATTTTAAATACTGTATGCGAAACATAAGGTTCAACTTTAACCCCTTCCCATACACTTGTGACTTAAAAAAAAAAAGGAATTCGTCGTTTCCCTCCACCGCCGCTTTCCCATCAGCAATAGCCGCGACCACTCCTTGTTGAGGGAACCGAGCGGGGCCCTTTCATTCAATCGTTTTGACGAGCGTGAGACCCGACTCGTCAAACCCACGACTTCATTTATATCAATGTATTAAAAGTATTTCTATTTTTTTTTATATTCAAATTTCTCAAGTACATGTACACTGTACATGTAATCAAAAAAAATTTTTTGGTGATTTTGTTGACATTTTGGAGGAGAAAATAAAAAATGTTCATAGGTGGAATTTGTGGGCTAATTGATGGCTGTGGAGGCCAAAAACAAGGAGGAGGAGGGTCCAGAGGGGTTGTTTCAGCTTTGAAATACGGTAATTATTATTCTCCTTGTAAATGGCCTCCCCAACCATTCACCCATCCTAACACATGGCCCTGCGAGTGACGTAAACAAAACCAAACATTACACCATTCGTCCCTTATTATAAATCATTCCGTTTCAAATCAACACAATACTTAAGTTATTGATGAAATCATCAGATAAATTTAAGTGTATGCGTCATCGCCCACCGGATAAATTAATTAATTCTATATCTAATTAAGAACGGAATTTTGCCCTTTAAACTCAGGACGAAGAACCCAACACAAAACGCATGCGTCATTCTCTCTCTCTCTCTAATCACAATAGTGTTTTCAAGTTTTCATAAAAACCAGTGCTCCTATTTTTTTTTTCTTTTTCCCGTGGGTTTGTTTGCCGTAATGGAGGGAAGGGTTGACTGCATTTCTAGGGTTTGCAATCTAGGGTTACGCTTATTGAGTTTACAAAATTTAATTAAAAAAAAAAAAAGAGTACAGTACTGAGAATTTGATTTTTAATCTTGTTTTCGAAAGTCTCGTAATAATAATTATTTTATCTAGGTGAATTGTTTATGCGCGGGCAGGTGTAACATTTCGAATGCGAGAACTTTTGTCCTCATCCGGTTCAAAGCAAACTGCGACCTCAAATTTCGAGTTAATCGGGTCACTCCGCTGCCTAGCATTACATTTCTCAAAATAAGAACGCTGATAATCTCACCTATCAAAACATTTTTATCAAAGCCTTTCAAAATGAAAAATAAAAAAAAAAGCGAGTCTTGCTCGTTTCGTAGCAGCCAGTCAGATATCCGATAGTAAATCGATAATCGACGTCAGAGGAATCGATGTAGACCATAGACAGTTTCGGCAAAAGTACAGTACTGTATATAAATCGATCTATTATCGCTCATTTTAATCGATTTAATATTCGATACATGACTGGCTGCCAAGAAACGAACAAGTTCCAAAAAAAAAAAATTTAAGTACCGCTTTTTAAAAAATTCATAATGGCTTTCATTATTCAAAAATATATAATTATGTTCTGGTAATTATAAAAGAATTTGGCACTGTTCAGTTATGGATCGAGACCCATTTTGAGAACTCGCTGCCGAGCCTGCTATACGTTTCATAAGCTCATAAAAGCTTGGTTCTGAAAGTTGTTTAAATTGGTTTTCATTATAATATTTATAAATACAGCACCTTTATTGTCCATCTATTCTGCCTGCAAATACGATTTCTCAAATTGGGTCCCCCATAACAGAACAGAACCAAAAATTGCATGCAAACAAACCGCCCCTTTCAAATGGCTTCTTCTACCGGTAGAGACGCACTACGGTAACACAGTGCTGTGTACATCCTGTAATTTTATATTAACTAAAAAAGACTTGGAACCAATTTCATACACATTTTAGCTTACAATTTTAAAGAACCCTAGAATAACACTGTAAATGCTTAATTTTTTTGAGTGCAGTATTTTTTTCTTTATTATTAAATGTCCTTACCCACGATCCGTTGGCGGTAATCCACGCCATGAGATAAGTGTCAATGTAGGTGGTGCACCATTCCACGATTTTGTTGACGAGACAAGGCATCTCCTTGTTCATAGCCTGCATGGCGATGGATCCTCCGAAGGCGAACAGCGCCACGATCCGGCCCCACGTGATGCCTTCCTGAAACAGCTCGTCCGTCACTCCGGTGAACGTGGGGTACGCCGAAGACGGGGTGATGTGTAGTTGAGTGGACATTTCGCTGAAAACATCTTTATACCGGAGTTCGAATTCGTCGCCCAGCACGCGCATTGTCAGGTTGAAGGCGTTGGGCGGACGGAGCGGGGGACACTCGCTCCATTCGAACTCATTGCGTCGCAGATGATGGTTAATATAGTCGGCCACGTAGTAGTGCGTAATAGACATTTCTCTCTCGTCCTGCAGACCCTGGTTGGCGGCCACGGCGTGACGATTGTTAGGCATGATAAGAAGATTTTGTATTCGTTTCAATGGAGAATTTTTTTTTTTTCTTTCTCCTTTTATTCGTTGCGCGCGACGCGCGGGTTCCTTCTTCGATCTCACAGGAAATTACGCGATTAAAGTTAACGCGACGGCGGCACGAATAGTGAACGTACGTGAGACAAATATCGCCTGCATTTTTTTAAAAAATTCTCTTCGAACGTACGATGAAAATTTAAAATAATGAAGAATGATGATTGAACAGATGTTCCGAGTCGAAAGAATGTTCTCGATCAATGAAGGAAAATATTTTTTTCAATGGCGAAGCGAGTCAATGAGGGAGGAGCATGGGCATTTTTCGAATCTTTTTTTTTTCGCTTTTATTGGTCGCTTATTTTGAATCCTTTCATTTCATTGGCGATTATGAATCTTTGTTGTGGTGCGTCACGCTGGGGGAATACATGGTGCATCATTAACTATCGTGGCAGTTTTCTTTGAGAATAATATTATTATTATTATTAACCTATGGAAAAAATTAATAATGAGAGAAAGAAAAAAACCGTTATTTTCTAAATTAACGAATAGTCAGTCATTCATTCTTATAAATTTAATGCCATTTATTATTACAATATACGGTTAAATAATTTTTCCGAATTCTCATTTTTTTGCCATTTATTTTTTAATTTATCAGAATTATAATACTGTTTTCCTAGCATATTCCCTAGTTTTTATTTTACTATCAAAAATTTAATAAGTGCGAAAAATATTTTATTAAATTTACGTACGAAAAAAATAGTTGATGATTGAATAATAATTAAAATACAAGTAGACCGGTAATAATCAGAAAAGCATTTGTTTACATTGAGAAAAATGCATATTTGGAAATTCAAAATTTCATTAATGAATGTGAAAGTGGGTCGTCCAAACAATTATTAAATGCCATTCATTGAGTTTATAACAAACTTTCATTCATTGTTTTCGTTATTTATGATGTGCTTGGACGCTTTGCTGCGAATTGTTTTGACCTCTTGTTGGATCCTTTGCCATGTTTTATTGTTGGGAATTGATGAATGAAAGTTTCTTACCTGCATTGAGATTTGTGATAATGACCGGAAATATAATGGTAATTGCAGCGAGGGCAGCTGATCCGGGAAATTACAGCTTCAAACGGAACTCTGCTTCGATAAACACTTGCCGTGCTACATGTAGTAGAACTTGATTTATTAAAAAAAAAACTATCGTAGTGATGATGCTTTGAGTTCCCAATCTAATGTTTACTGCCATTGGGTACATATTTATTAGTAAAAGTCTTTGTATAAACTTGACTTTTTTAACTACTTTTATTTATTATTATTATTTTATTATGTAACTTTATTATATACTTAAGGTCTACTCTTTTTTTTGACTTTGTTAATGTACAGATATAGTTATAAAATAATGTAAACAATATTATATTTGCTACATTTTAACTTTTTAAGGAATAATAATATAACGACCGGTGCACAATTTTAAAAACAATTGCCTCAATAAAACAAATCAAAGTTGCAATATTTTCAAATTTTTAAAAACATTAATATTTTAATAATATTATAATATGAGATTTGGAGTAAATTGGTTTATAAAAAATAATAAATTCTCGATTTTATTATCAAATTGTAATTTAAAACATGTAAATTAAAATGCCCGCTCAGTTTATTTTTGTGTTGATAAGCAATGCCATCTAGCGGTGAATGCGTTAATTTCCATTACTGTCAGTTTTTAACTTAAGCTAAATCTTGGCTAAATTTATATATTAAATTAAGTTATTATGATTATTAAGTTTTGATAAATAAATTTGCTGTATAATAATGAAGAATCTTAGTGAGTTTTTTTATTTTAATACTTGTCGTTTGGTGTGGCTTGGCCTATAAAGGAAGTTGGACGAAGAACTACCGTGCTTAGAAACTACGTAGGCCGACCCCAGATGAGAGATTTGAGCAGTCAAGTAACATTTCAATGCCAGATGTCTTTTATAGATACAAATGCCTACCGTCATACCATTAATTCATAATAATTTCATAAAGCATTTTAAAGATTTAATGATGAATTATTTTGTGTGTAAAGACCGGATACGAGTTCCTTGAATTTTCGACCTACTGTAGGAGATTCGACAAGTAGGCCTACGGTAACTGTTTCAATAAGTGATTTTAGATAATCAGTGATAATTAATTACGAATGCTATTTACAAGAATTAATTGATTTCTGTTTATTAGATAAATAATTAATAAGCTGAGCCAACTGTAGCCTACATGCCTACACTGTAAGTTATGTGACATTGTTTTATTTTGGTGCGCTGACCTTTAATTTAATTTTTTTAAATTTTTTATTGCAATTAAAAACTAATTTATAAGTTCAAAAAGCAGTAATATAATATTATTTGGACTTTAAAGAACACTACAGTATTTAGTTTTGATCAACAAACTAAAGATTTACAAACTTAAGTTTTGCTGAAATTTTGAAATATTTACAGCTGATGAAATTTTACTTTCATCAATTTAAATACATTTTCTAAACAAAGCGGTGTTGTAATAATTATGGTTGAGTAAATATTAACAAAAGCAACAAAGCTGTGATTTGGGTGCCATAGTGGTTCAAATAGTGCCACAGTCATAGTGGGGTAAACCAATTGTTTAGAATGAACGGTGACGAAATCAACATTTAGGGTGCCAAAAATTAGGCTGTTAAAATATATTTATTTTTGTCAATTGACGTCACTACTGACACTACGCAGTAAATGCTATTGTTGTAGGTTTGACTGCACTTGACAAATTTTCTTTAAAACTTAATTGTAGTTAGTTGGTTTTAAAGTACAATTTAGTTTTTGGTGGTAGAGTCAAGTTTTTTTTTCTTCTTAGAATTTTAATTCTGGCTGCCAGTGGTTGAAAGAAAGGATGAAATCGTTAATAATTATTATTTTCATGCTTTTTATAAAGGAATACAGTTGTTACCCTAAGAAAAATGCAAGGGAACCTATAACCCCAGATCAGCCTCTGTTTCTTACAGCATACATTGAGCGCGGTGAGCTCGAAGAAGCTAGGCGGTTGAGTTTCGTGCCTCCATTTCCCAATTTCAACTACAAAAGTCATGCTGGATTCATTACGATCAACTCAACTTACGATTCCAACTTATTTTTTTGGTTTTTCTCCTCTCAAGTAATTTTATATTGCCATCAACGTTACTTTAAATGTGATAACTACAGTATTATATATTTATTTTTTTTAAATTAGCGTAACTTTGAGAACGATTCAGTGATTTTGTTTTTCAATGGTGGACCCGGAATATCTTCAATGTTTGGTTTGTTCGGGGAAGTGGGACCGTACGATCTTGATTCAAACCTGACTGTGACGTCCAGAGAGTTTAACTGGGTCAAGGAGCACAATGTGATTTTTATTGACTTGCCAGTTGGAACTGGTAAACATCATTTTTTTTTTTTATCTGAAAGTAGTATTATAAAGTATTTAACAGGATATATTTTCTAGGCTACAGTTTTACTAAGGACCCTCGTGGATACGCAACGAATAGTTTTGAAATTTCCGAGCAAATTGTTGATTTTCTGGAACAATTTTTCACCTTATTTCCTGATTTATCTGGACGTGATTTTTATTTAGCAGCGGAATCCTTTTCAGGTAAAAATTAAGTTTTTTAAATTTTTTAGCATTGCTTTATTATTAATTTATCGATTGAGGCGTCCAAAGTGGATAAAGTCTATTTTTTTGAAAAAAGTGTTTTAAAAGGCTTTTATTGCCGATGTAGCTAAATACCACAAATTTTTAGAAAAATTGTATCGTTAAATTTAAAATTTATTAAATATTTTGACATTTTGTAGAGTTTGCTATTTTTAAGTTAATCTCGAGTAAAAAAAAGGCGACTCAATTATTTGTTATAGTAAAACTGGAACTGTAAAATTATAGTTTTAGTCAATCTAAAATAAAATTAGATTTGCAAATTATTATTAAATTATTAGAAGTTTTGAAAATTTCATGTTTTATATATTTGTTTACAACTTTAATCGAAAGTAATTTATTGAATTTTAAATTGTAATTGATTGTGGTTTGGTATTTTATAGGAAAAGTTGGCTTGAAGACTGCGAGTTTACTTCATAATACTAGTTTGCCAATGTCTCCAATTAATTTAAAAGGTTTAATAATCATAAGTGGTTTAATCGATGTGATACCTATAGTGGAGAATGTACCCCAACACCTTTATCAATGCGGATTAATCAACACGAAACAGCTCAATTTTCTGCTTAATCTGACAAACACCGCTTTTAATTTTATGAGCGAGGGACGTGAGATGGAGGCACTTGGCTTGTTCTCCAAAATTATTGGCAGCGCCTCGGCTTCATCCTTCACCTATTTTACACATTTTACTGGCTACACAGATTATAGCGATCTCTTAACGGTCAATTTACCGGCGGTGTTTACGAATTTCATGGACTTTGTGCAATTGGATTGGATACGAGAGGCAATTCACGTGGGAAATTGTTCTTTCAATTCGGGTGATGAAGTGCAGGCGGCGTTAACAGGCGAAATTCTGTTCCCAGCATCGAACGATATGGAATTTGTCTTGAATCAAGATTATAAACTGATGTTTATGAATGGAAATATGGATTTAGTAATGAATCCAGTAGCGCAAAGAAATGTAGCTTTCAATTTACATTGGAAAGGAGCTGAGGAGTTTAAGAATTCAGATCCAGTGATATGGAAAGTTAATTCTGAAGACGAAGATATCGCCGGTTACGTTACTACCAGCAATAACGGGAAATTTGTCGAGATTGTTGTCAGAAATGCAGGACATATGATTCCTCACAACAAACCAAGAGAAGCTTTAAGTGCTTTAAACAAATTTGTTAACGACGATGTATTTTAACAATTTTTTTAAAAAAAATATTTGATTTGTTTAGCTTGTCTCTCGTGAGGCAGAGCCTCCATAAGAACCCGATGAGACAGCGGGTTTCAATACCATTATTTTTTTAAGACAACACAAATTATTGCATGTTAGCCAAGAAAATTCTTTCTAATTATCATTTTTCAAAAGTGCATTGCGCAGTAGGAATTTATCATTCAATTCAATATTTTCATAGTTAAAACTTTTTATCGGAATTTTAGATTGTTAAACTTAGTAAAATGCTTGTTTGAATATTTTAGCAAGGTTTTAATTAAAAAAAATTATAAATTCGAAAATTACTACATCAAAAAAATAAAATTTTACTTAACAGTCATGTACAGTGTATTAATGCATATTCTTTAATGTGTACCATTCTTTTTTTTAATGTAGTACTGTACATGTATTTATTTGACAATAATTATAATAATAATCTTCTATGTAGAGAATATTCTTTTAAATCTGGCTTTATTTTGTGTTCATCCAAGATACTTAAAAAAAAAAAATACTATGGAATAATTATCTTTTGTTAAAAGATTTAAATGATTTTGTCCCAGAGAAGCGGCAAAGGTGTTTCCCCATTGAGTCACGAAATGGGCGAGTCGATTGTGCGATTCCCGCTGCGAGGTGCGAAGGTAGGAAATGTCATTTATTTGCGGCTGCAACAGCCCTTGGAAGGGAGTGGTGCGAGTAGACGGCGCTCCTGGAATAACGCGTGAAATGTGCTGCGTGGTGAATGGATTTTTCAATTCGACCCAAAAAATACATAAAAATAATATTATATAATTGAATTGACGCGAAGATGGCTGTAAACGACAACGTAGGAATAGGAGATTTTGTGCTCCTGGACGATATTAATATCGATTCTTTCATCGACAACCTACGCACAAGGTAATAACAATGTAAAGAAAATGAATAAACCACTCGAATGCATGTTTATCAAAAAAGGGCGCCAATTAAAATGACCTCAATAAAAACCCCTTTCCATGCAAATTAATTTTATTTTCTTTTAGCATCTTGTGTATAATAGAAAGCGGCGAATGACATTTGCATCGCATTCGTATTTAAGTTTTTATTATTATTTTTTTATTACTGGGCGATATTCGAGGATGAAATTGCGGTTGGGAGGCAGTCGATCGTTGACGTTGGCCCGTTTCAAGGTGCCGCGGCGCTTACGAAAGTGCAATACTCTTTTCTAGGTGGAGAGATCTCTCGCAAATATCTTCAGAAAACAATGCGGGGTGTAAAGGTCAAACTTAAGGTTTTCGTGGATTTAGTACATTTCAAAAGAAAGGTATAAAAATATTGTTTACATGCAAATCAAAATTATTGTTTGCGAAGAATGTTCACACGCTTTTCAGATTATGCTTTTTTGAAAACGGTGCAAATTTGCGAACTGGCGCTCTTCAAACTTTTGCGATAAAATATCATTAAGCGTTGTTTTGATTTTTATTTTATGAGAAACGAAAAAAAGTTATTCTCATCCTCGAATAACTTAACAGGTTTTTCGTTATGCTTAATCACCGAATCTGAGAAAAAAAAAAGGCAAATTACCATCTCCTTTTTTGGGAGAAAAAATTGACGTGAAAAGTGTGAAAAAGAAGAGGGGGAAAAAATAAAAAGTTTCCTTCTTGTTCACACCTAATTTAATTGTTTTAAAATTTTTATTGAATTTGTATGTTTTACGAGGCAATTTAATTGAATTTAAAACTACATGCACATCAGGGGTATTTCAGCATGCATTTATCTCAATTGATTGTTTTTTTGTAGTTTTGTTATCTCTAATCGGCGTTTTGTTTCTTTTAATTTTGTATTTAAGATTACATTGGCGCGAAATGAATTATTATGTGCGAACAAAATCTTTTTTGATAAGGATAGATTAGGAGTGATATTTTACCAAAACTATTTTTTTAAAAAACAATGTTCGATTAGACTTGACACGAGTATGTAAAAAAGAAAGCGGTACAGTAGTTGAAATTTAATAGATGATTTTTAACCTTAATTTTGATTAAAGATTACCATTTCAAGGGTTACCGGTAATGGTTTTATCTGTATAAAAATTACAGGTAATTATCATTTTTTTTTAACGATTGGTATCTCCCTGCAGCCCTGTAAAAATATTTTCGGTTTCATTTTTTTAAAATAAAAGTCATAGTGGAAATTTTATGACTTTAATTTGATAATGATAAAACCAAACTTAAGAATAGTAATGAAAATAACTTTGTTTCATAAAAGTTAATAGCAATTATAATGTATTTTTACTTTTTATTTACAACTGTAATTATTTTTTTCTTTTTGAAGAAATATGGAACAACGAAATTTTTTAAGTTGTTTAAAATTTTCTTATTTGTGCCAACGTGTTATTTACTTTCTAAAAGAGAAAAATAATTTTACTATACATATAAATTTTAATTTTTGGAGTACTTAATTACTCCGAGTATTATACAATTAATCTTTTTTTGAAGTACTGTACTTTCTAATTAATCTGTCAAATTTTTGAAATAATGCCATATTTTTCTAGAATTAACCTCTAAATTGACTTAACTTTTAACGGGAAATGCTTCACATTCAAATTAAAAAGTTGGCAAAATTCTAATAATATTAAAAGTGTTTCAAATTAATTTAGTTATTTCATTCAACTAATTTCGAAATCTTAATTTTTTTTTTTTGTAAATTATTTATAAGTAGAGCTTGAAATAATTTATTTAAAAAAAAAAAAAATTAAAATAAAAAAAGAAGTACCGTAAATGATGTTAATTTATTATTGAAATAATTGAATAAATTGACGTGAAATGATTTAATGAATTATTTTTTTCACGCAAAGTAACTGCATGACTAACTAGCGTTTTACGGTTTATTTTAAAAGTTACATTAGTGAATCACTAAAAGTGATGTTGACAAATGGGTTGAGTGTGCTATTTAATTTAGCAAGGAAAATAGATTTCCTGCCTCTCTCTCATTTTCTGTTTTTTTTTTTTTACTCGCTCTCCTAATTTCATTTGAAGAATACAATAATATGTTAATTCAGACCTTGCAATCAATGTGATCGCATCATTGACGATATAAATAAATCAGTGGGTCATGGAAGGAAAAAAAAAGAAATGTAGGTGTAATAATAATTGTAGATTGCATATTAATGGAATTTATTATTATTAATAATAACGACATTTTAGGGAGGAAACTCGACTTCCTATTTGATAATTAGGTGACGCATAACAATTACGTAAGAATTTTGAAACGCTAGGCATATAAACATTTTTTTTTTCTAAATTAAAGTATTGAATTTAGTTGGAGGTTTATTGTATGTATCGTAGCCTACGGTTTGATAATTTACTGTATTTTGGGTACTAAATTTATGTGGCAATATGCGCGCGACTCATCTATTGTCCTTCGCTCAATTTGCACAGGTGGTACAGAACGTGTGTCTTGTTAAAAAGGTCGAAACACGTTTTCAAAATTATAATATGATAGTTAATGTGGGTTGATGACGACGATTACCGCGTTCTATTTTTTATAACCATTTTTTATGCCCTATTTCAAAAATACTTTACCGGGTGTCCGAGATGTTACTAGACAACTTCCGTCTGCTATTAAATAAAATATAGAAAAGCTAAACATTTTTAAAGTTATAGAGAAATTGCAAAAGTTTTCCTTATTTTATTTTATGAATTTTTTTTTTGTTAAATACCGGTAGATAAAAATATAAAAACTTAAGTTTTTTTCCCTTATCTATGCAATAATTATAACCTCTAGCAATCGTAACATTTACGTTACGCTGTAACAACATTGAAACATTTACGTAACAAGTAGCGGTATTAATCCTGCAATGTTACGCAGATTTGATGTGATCACGCGATTAGTGGATCATAAAGCGTCATATTAATGCTCAAAATGGTAATAAAAAAGCTGCAAATTTGCCTATCATAATTTGCCAAATACAGTGTGCCTATTTTGCTCAAAGCCGTTGACGAATTTTTAAAGAAATCGTAGGTTGTGATATAATCTTCCTCGTCTGGATGTTGTAACTTTTATTAATTAAAATTTGGAAATTAAATAATTTCAGAACATTTTGGAGAATCGTTCATGTTCTATTATAAATTTTATTTGAGGTTTATGTTGCATTAGCAAATGGAAAAATATAGGCCTACGGCGTCTAACAAAAAATATTAAATTCAATGACAAAAAAAAAAAAAAAAAAAATTTGATGAGTTTATTAATTTTATAAAATGACACAACTTTTAAATGTTTAGCATTGCTAGTTTTTTTTTTTTAAATAACACATAGACGTTGTGTAGTAACATCTCGGTCACCCTGTATATACAGTATATACAGAAAGTAAATTTGTATTCTATTTCCTGTTATTGCGATCGTCTCTTGAACAATAACAGAAAAACGAGGCAATTTATTCATTTTTAAAATAACGCTTTATTTATCGGTATTTTTTTTTTAAGGGTTTTTCACAGTAATCTAGATTTATTGCTACCGAAAATGAAATCTACGGTGTAATTTAATTTCCATTTACTTAGTGAGCGCTAAATACATTAAAAAGCAGAAAATGGTGTCTAATAATTGATTAATACAGGTACATAATACCTGTAATTATTATACAAACACAAAAATTTTTTTTTTTCTGAACTGTGCTATTTTAAATAAATGGTATTTAAATTTAGCATTATATTAGTTATTGTTTGCAGGTTATGCAAGCAGCAATTATTTTTGGTGGAAATCAAAGTTTGCATAAAAAAACAATCTCCAAAAAAATACCAGAATAAAAACAAGTTGATCTAAGTCTAAAAAGCTGAATTTTAAAAAAAAAACCTATTGAAGTGATAACAGAATCTAAGTGTCAAGTAGAAAAAATGGCCTCGAGAATTCATCATAGGGCTCCATAATAATTTCCTAATACAGTATAACAACAGTCTGTATTGTAATTGCTCCATTATAGAAGTCAAATTTTCTCATCTTTGGTAAAATACTTGTATGTTACAGATTCAAGAATAATAGTTTTTGGTTTTCTTTGTTAATAATTATTATTGGCAACGAGCAATTTACGGGATGCACCATGCTAAAGCAAAATTAATAATGGCACATTTTTTTGGATTACAAATTCAATAGGTACTTTTTAAAGAAAAACCCCAATTTTTGAAAGGGAAAAAAATGGCACTTTCAGTTTTTTTTTTTTTTAAAAAAAAAAGAACTTCTATTCAATTGTGGAATTTATAACGCAATTAACGTTTTAAGATATGAAAAGTATTATTTTTCTCTTCCATTGCGCGATATCAAGTTATAAGTTAAATTCTTGGAAGTTTTTTGGTGTGAACATTTTTACAGGGTTATTGTAACGAGGGTGGGTAGGAGATTGTTGACATGTATCGTTTTAATCTTAATAACGTATATTCTTGTTATCATCCACTTCACCTGTATCTTCTATTGATAGTCGCATTGAAAAGTAGAAGGAAGTGCAGTGTATTATTCTTGCTACGCTATTTACACGTTTTTCTATTTTGAAGTGTGACTAGTCCCAGTAGAGTAATAATTTGAAAGATAACAATTATTATTAATAACACGTCTTATCCCACCGACATTTCATTATTTAAAAGCACGTGAAGCGTAAATTTGAGCGTCACCGAGACCGAAGCAATTTATTATTATTTAAAAAAAAAAAAAAAAAAGATGATGATACGTGTTGTTTTGTGTTTAATTAGTGAAATTATGAGACTTAAGCCTGTAAATAGTTTCGGACGAATGATTTCTAATTACTTTTTTGAGCTTCTTTTTTTTTAATATGGTGTTGGTGGAGGAGATGAGAGTATAGTATGTAGAGCGGGGAAATAATATTTTTTTTATGAGACGGTGTTTAGAGGGGAGGTTTACGTGTAGTGTATGGCGGTGTGAATGCGATTCAATACAAATTTATTTTTTCATCGAATTGACAGATGTTTCCCAGGCGAAGTAAACAGATGGAAAATGTTTCTCCATATTTAAAGCTTAATTGACTTTTTCCGAGAACATGTGTGTTTGTGACACAGTCTATTCAACGATTCTTGTGTCGAATGATACGTTTTTTAGTAATATATTTTTTTTTTTACAAAATATTATCTTATGTTTTTGTAATAAAAAAAGTACCGTATTAAAACCTATAAAAAATGGTTATTAATAAAACTTTAGAAATATAAATTTTAAAATAATTTACCGTACCGGTATCTATTTATTTACTATTTTATTAATGTTTTTAAATGACTAGCTGCTACGTTACAAACGTTAGAGACAAATAAATAAAAAATTTTGTTGTTGTCTCAACACTTAATTAAATTTAATATTGTTACTGTAAGCTTTTTTTTATTACTGTAAGCCTACTGTACAATACAACTTATTACCATCCAATTCTGCGTTCACAATTTTACCATACACCAGGCTTAACGAATGGTTATTCATACCGTCATACGTAATTTCGAATTGCTGGTACTACCGCTACTTTTGGTAAAATTTTATTAAGAGTATTTTTTTTTAAAAAATAAACCAGTTCAAAGGGTTTTTATTTTATAAGCGAGGATATATTTGGGAAGTGTACCACAAATGTTTTTTGGCGAAAAAAAAAAAAACAAAACAAAAAGAGAAGCGTTTAAATTTGACAGTTTTTAAAAATAAATTTGATTGACGTCATTTTATCTGAGTCCGGGATATTCACTCATTTATCTGTCAACGTTTTGAAGGACTTTTCTAATTTTAAATTTAAAGGATGAGCCAATGCTGTAAATCAGTTGGAAGCCCGCTTTTTTTAAAATTTTTTAATGCAATAGTATGCTGTACTTTATGATAATATTCTATTGCATGCATTCGAAAAAATAACTAACATAAAATAATTTTAATAAAATTTCTCTTAATTATTGTTTTTTTTTTCTAATTAAGGTACAATGGGGCAAAAATGTATACGTATATTGGAGAGGTGTGTGTATCGGTGAATCCGTATAGAACTTTAAATATTTATGGTGATGACCAAGTTCGAGAATACAAGGGCCGAGAGATCTTTGAGAGACCGCCTCATTTGTTTGCTGTCGCAGATGCCGCGTACAAGGCCATGAAACAGAGGGGTAGAGACACTTGCATCGTCATCTCAGGTAATTATAGACATTGTTTGTTTCTTTTTAATTTTTTTCATAATACCGTTATTTATTTAATTCATTTAGGAGTAAATAATTATATATTTTTATATAAAAAATGTGTTTAGGTGAAAGTGGCTCTGGCAAAACTGAAAATTCAAAAATTATTATGAGATACATAGCTGCTGTGACAAATGTTAGTGGACAGCAAGAAGTCGATAGGTGATCAATATATTTTTTTTTTTAACTTTTAGGAATTTTATATTTATTTGGTTACTAAAATGTAGGGTGAAGAATGTGCTTTTACAATCGAATGCTATTCTAGAGGCTTTTGGAAATGCTAAAACTAATCGAAATGACAATTCCAGTCGATTTGGAAAATACATGGACATTAATTTTGATTTTAAAGGGGATCCAATCGGAGGACACATAAATAATTATCTTTTAGAAAAAGTATTTCTTATTTTGTTATTTTAATTCAACATTTGTTAAAAATGCTTACATGTATATAAATTAAATTTTATAATAGTCAAGAGTTGTGATGCAGCAGATTGGAGAGCGAAATTTTCATTCATTTTATCAAGTATTTTTTTTTTTTAAAGGTTTATTTAATTATGCATTTACTCTTATGTTTTAACAATGTAGTTAATTTATGGTTGCCCAGATCAAGAACTGTCGCGCTATCAACTATCAAGAGACTCCAATGCATTTCATTATATTAGACAAGGCAATTGCCCAAAAGTAATTTTTTTTTAAATAAAGAAATTCAAGTTTAAGAACGAAATGATATTTAGACGGACTCAGTAAATGATAGAGGTGATTATAAAGCCGTGATTTCAGCTATGAGGACAATGGGATTCACTCCCGGAGAAATGGATTCAATATGGAAAGTAGTAGCAGCTGTCATGCACTTGGTAATAAAATCGAGATAGCAATGAGCGAAAATTTTTTTTAATTATTAAAAAAAAATTATTAGGGCAATATTGAATTTGTGGTGGATGATGACACGAGTAAAATCAAAAATAAGAAAGAATTGACCACTTTAGCTGAACTTCTGAGCGTTACGACTAATCAGTTAAACGAAGCTTTGTGCCATCGAGTTATCGCAGCCGGTGGTGAAATAATGCAGAAGAAACACACCGTGAATGAAGCCACATTTGGGCGAGACGCGTTTGCCAAAGTAAATAAATCAACGTACAACATTTCGTTAGGAATGAAAAAAATATTAATTTAATGATAACGTTTAGGCGGTATACGAAAGATTATTTACTTGGATTGTTAGTAAAGTGAATCAAGCGTTACAAGTCAAACAGCAGGGAAAGAAATATCAAAAAGATATTGTAATTGGTGTTTTAGATATCTACGGATTTGAAATATTTGATAATAATAGGTAATTCAACATTTCATAATTTGATGTACGTAATTAATTAATTATTGTTTAGTTTTGAACAGTTTTGCATTAATTATTGCAATGAAAAACTGCAACAATTATTTATTGAATTAGTTTTGAAACAGGAGCAAGAGGAATATTTTAGAGAAGGCATAGAATGGAAAAAAGTGATTAAATAAATTTAAAAATTTTATTTCCATTTTACTTAAATATTTAGTTTACGTAGATTGACTATTTCAACAATCAAATAATTTGCGAGCTGGTCGAGCAGCAACACAAAGGTGTAATAGCAATAATGGACGAAGCATGTCTAAATGTTGGAAAAGTTACCGACGCTGTAAGTTTATACACTTTTAAAATTATAAATGTAACTGATTTTAATTTTTTCTAATAACTAGATGTTGCTAGATGCGATGGATAATAAATTAAAGGGTCATATTCATTATAACAGTAGAAAAGTAAAAATGATCATATTACCGATGTATAAATTTAATCGTAATTTTTTAAACAATATTATTGTGTAGTTGTCTCCAACAGACAAGACCATGCAGCACGCAAACCATTTTAAAATTAAACATTACGCTGGAGATGTAATTTACTCTGTAAATGGTTTTCTAGATAAAAACAAGGATACTTTGTTTCAAGATTTTAAAAGACTGCTTTATTGCAGGTAAAATTACAAATTTGAATTGTAATATACAGTTTGAAGTAATTCATTTACTTTTATTCAGTAACGACCAAAACATTAAAGGAATGTGGCCAGAAGGAGCTCAGGACGTTACTAAAGTATCTGAGATATTTGTGTTGTTACTTATTATAAGTATTATACTGTAAACGTTCAATTACTTTATAGGTGACTAAAAGACCTCTAACAGCCGGAACATTGTTTAAAAGTTCGATGATCGCCCTGGTTGAAATTTTAATTTCCAAGGTAAATCACCTCTTGAAATTATTGAAATGATTGAATTATTTTATTTTTATTTATATTTTAGGAGCCATACTACGTGAGGTGCATCAAACCAAATGAGCAAAAATCCCCAGTTCTTTTCGACGAAGAACGGGTGAGACATCAAGTGGCTTATTTGGGGTTAATTGAAAATGTTCGGGTGAGAAGAGCAGGTTTTGCATATCGTCAAACGTACACCAAATTTTTAAAGAGGTAATTGCACTTTAAACTTTTTTTCAACTATAGTAGGCTATTGCGTGGCAATTGACATCATAATGTTACTTTAGGTATAAAATGATCTCTCAATACACTTGGCCAAACTTTCACGGTGGCTCAGACAGGGAAGCGGTAGAAGTTCTTATAAATGAATTGAGATACACCAATGATGTGAAATATGGGAAAACAAAGATATTTGTTAGAACTCCGAAAACGTTGTTCCAATTAGAGCAAGCAAGAAGTCGTTTAATTCCTGGAATTGTTATTTTCCTCCAGAAGGTTCAAAAATTATTTGCTATCTATTAAATTGCATTTTTTAATACTTATTATGATTTAGGTTTGGAGGGGGACAATTGCTCGTATGAGATATAAGAAAATGTTGGCTGCAGTTACAATTATAAGACGATATAGAAAATATAAAATGCGTTCATATATAGTGCAACTTCAAAACTCGTTCAAGTGAGTGTAATTAAATTGTTATAGTTGATGATGCATTAATAACCAGCCATTATTTTATTTTCGAAGAAATGTGCATAATACAAGAGATTATGGTAAAAGTGTTGTTTGGCCAAAACCACCAAGTGTTCTTTCAGGAGTTGTTGGAGATTTTCAGAAAATTTTTAACAAGTATGTTGAATTATTACATTCTAGGGCTATTCGTTATTTGATTGATTATTTTACAGATGGAGGGCTTGCATGATTTTAAAGAAGATTCCACGATCCGAATGGCCTCAATTACGAATAAAACTGGCTGCTGCAGAAGCTCTTAAAGGACGAAGGCTTGATTGGGGATTTTCTAGGAAATGGGAAGGAAATTACCTCTCTATGGTTACAAACTTTGATTTAAATTTATTGATTATACAAGCAAGTAGCTAATATAATTTCCAATATAGACTAGTGATAACCAAAACAGTTCGACTTACATGTCTTCCGTGAATTCTTTAATGACAAAAGATAAATTCACCAAAGTTTTATTTTCCAGTTTTATTAAAAAGGTAAATTTTGATTATACCGGATTTGATAATTTTTTTTAAAAATTTTATCACAAAATGCTTTTATGTTTCATTCATTAGGTTAATAAACGTAATAAAACTGCTGACCGTGCTATTCTAGTGACAGATAAATTTATTTATAAATTAGAAAGTAAAAAATTTAGTAACAAGAAATCTGCAATACCTTTTAGCGATGTAAGCAAATCTTGCAAATTTTTATATTTTTATGGCGAGTTTTGAAATAATTATGTAAATTAAAGGTAACAGGGTTGAGTATTAGTCCATCGACAGACCAGTTAGTAATTATACACCTTCGAGGAGGAAACGATTACGTTTTCGCTTTGACAGGACCAACGAAAGATAATCGAGCGCCTGAATTAGTAGGAGTTTTATGCCGGCAATTTCAAGTGTAAGTTTTCAAGATATTGTACATGTATTTACAATAAAAGTAACAATTTTTAAATTTTTATTAAAGGCATTTTAATCAGGATCTAAGAGTGAATGTCGGTCCTCAACTGCAATGCGTTTTGGGCAATAAAACTAAAATGGTAATTGTCGAAATAAACACGACCATATCTTTTCCCGGTTTCAAAAAGAATGGACCCAACCTCACATTCCAGTGGCCAAAATGAAATGAATGACAGTAGAGGTTAAGTTTTTAAAATAAGAAAATATTTTTAAATTTGTGATAGGAATAGCAAAACGATGCTTTTCACTAATATTTTTAAAAAAAGTGCAATTAATTTAAGTTAAACAAATTTTACATGTTATTAATATTGATCGTTGCCAAATTGATGCCTTGAAATTAATGACGATTCCGCAATTTTTAATTCTCTGAAATTATTACCGGTTTTTTTAAAAAGAGGACTTTATTATATTGGAAAAATTGGCACCGAAAATTATTAAATTTGAAACATTTAATATGAACAATATATTAAATTGGTTTACCGAACCTTCTTTTCTGTACAGTATATTACCCGGGTACACAAAAATTAATTTAATTACTATGCAAGACCACATTATGAAGTGTGAAGTATGAAGTGTTTTTAAGGTAATATTACAGTTGCAACTCGTAGTTGGGGAGGGAGAAATAAGGGACATTTGCTTTCAGTGTTTTACGCAATAAGATGTTAAAAGCCCATCGGTACTGCATTTTTTGCTTTATTTTCCTTATTTAATTTAAAAACATTTTTTGTAAAAAAAAAATCTAAGTTTCACTCCAATTAGGTTCAAACAATAATTTAATTTATTAAAATTAACAAAACTCTTATGCCATATTTGCAATCACATTTTACATTATAGAATGATAAATTTTTAATTTGTTTCGAAAATAAAAATGATCCTTTTAATTATTATTAATACTGTATATACAAAACAGTTAATTAATAGTACAGTAGGCTACATTGTTTTCCAAACTTTGTAAACTAATCGAAATCAATTTCGAAAGCCTTTGAATAATATTTTTTGCAATATATAATTGTGTGCAATTGTATAATATTATTATTTATCTTTGTACGCGTGTATATCAATTTAACCGGGTCACAAAATTTGGAAAACATTGTAGATGAAAATTATTTACACGCAAAACTAATTATTATTATAATTTATATTGGTACTGTTCTCTTTGGTGGAAATCTTAAATAATCGAAACATCGATTATCGATTCCACAGTCTGTCGTCGACTACGTGCAATCGATTATCGATGTTGTTTTATTTCACGCGGAGCCGCCACCGAAGACAACAGGTAGCCTTATAAGTTATAATTTAATTTATATATAATTATTTTATATAAAAAATTTGACGAAAGTGAATTCAATAAGCGTCATTCTGTGCGTCTTGTTGACTGGTTACGTAGTAAGTGGTCAAAGTTCCTTTACCTTTGACGTAAGTTGGGCCACGGCATTCGCACGAATACCCAGCGTCCATTAAAATGGTGGCCGTGTCTTCTGTCACCTACATCAACAACATTTTTAAGTTAACAAAATTTGTGATTCATAGTTAGGTTATGAACGTCGGCACCTGAATTCGCCCCATTTGACCGCAGCTGTCCATCCGACTAGCCACGTTAACCGTGTTGCTCCAAATATCGTATTGCGGCTTTTGAGCGCCCACCACTCCCGCGATCACCGGACCATGATTGATACCTATCGGCATAATAATTTTTAATTTGAATAATCAATTTTAATTATTTTTTTTAACGCTGAGATTGACTTACCCACGCGAAGTTTAAATCTTTGGAAGGAATCTTTGTTGATTTGATTCAACAATTGCATAAGTGCTAACGCGAATTCGACTAGAACGACCACGTTGTGCTGCTGACGAGATGTCTGATTGTTGGTCAACGAAAGAACAAATTGTGTTAATTATTAAAAACATGTAAATCAAATTTGACTTACCTTTTGGGTGTCCTTGCTGCCACCTGGATGAAGTCCCGCCGCCGCCATGTAAGTGCTGCCGATGGTTTTGATCTTCTCGATGCTGCTGAACTTGGGCTTCAAAAGGAGCTGGATGCAGATCATAATCAAAAAAAGTACGTAAAATTATAAAATTATTATTAACTTATTTACTCATTAGAAGGTACAACGCACCCATGGTTTTTTTTGGAAAGAGAGGTTAGTAATTTATTCGGAGAGGATTTTTGAAAGTGTTTTAAGGTAAATTATGACAAATTCGCCCATTTTTTTGGGGGGAATTTCCGAGAAGGTTTTGACTCTCTAAATTAGTCACCCATTAGGTGCGCCATAGTAATGAAGTAAAGGCTACGCAAATAAATAAATAAGGCATTCCAGCTATATTTAGGATGAGATTTAATGATTTTTGTTGCTGAGGTTTGTAAGCCCTTAAGGACTACTCTGAACTATACTGTGCATGTACATACAGTAGATTATTTTTTTTTAACTGAGGGTTCGAGAAATATTATTTCTCGGCATATTGTTGGTTTTCGAAGCAATAAGTAGCCTTAGTGTATGGATATTATTACTGTATTTGTTTCGTTAATCATGTTTGGGGGCGACGTATGCATGGATATAAATAACGAATACTGCAATATTATATTGTATAATATTGCTTCAACAATATCCTTTGTGAAATTAGAAAAAATATAAAATTTCAATCAAGGGGAAATAGAAAACAATTTTGCTTGCATGAGATTTTTAATCCACAATGATGTTATGCACAAAGCTACCAACCCAAAAAGTTAAAGTACAGTACTGTATAATAATTATAATTACGAGTATTATTGGTCTTCATTGTGTAAAAACCTCCCAAGTCTCAAGCACAGTTATACATTGGATTTATGTTGCTCACTAAGGCTTTTTCTTGAACTTGAGTTTTTTATTTTTATTATTAAAAACTAAAAATGTTTAATGAAGGTGAGTTGGAAGCTTTACGCATAACATTGTTCAAGAATAGACTGAGTTATGCGAAAGTTTAAGGTTGCACTTTTTTGACGTGTCACCCCTGTGGCAAGCACAATAATAATTATTAAAAAGATGTTGATAAAACGTATTTCAGTTTCAAACAAAAAAAAAAAAGGGGGGGGGGGGGGGGGGGGGGG